>SNQJ01S0053511.1:78950-98641 GCA_010110895.2 Picea sitchensis | reverse complement strand
TTTCAAAATGCATTTATCACAATAAACAAGATCCAAAAAAGTAGGAGCTAGGTGGATTTTATGTTTCACCTTGTTGTAACAACTCCTAGAGAAAGGGAATCCAATGCAACCACTTGGGATTTGACCTATTTAGAGTAGGAAGGATTCATACACTATATATAGAAGTGGTTTTGTTGAGGAAAGGGTTGTATTCATGATCCAAGAGAGGAGAGAGATGGAGGAGTAGTGTAGTTGCTTATTTGTAAACCCGAGGGCCTATTTGTAATCAACATTTCTGCCATTAAATATTTATGAGAGTTGTTTATCAGATTGTAGTATTTTTTTTTCCATTTCCCTTGCCATCCTCTTGCTTGAATATATTGCAGGTTTTGAGGATCATATATCCCGTTGATTGATAGATTCATGAACAACAAAGGATCTATTGTAGCTTGACCATCAAATCATTTTTTATTGTTTAAGCAATCTTTAATCTGTTTGTTGAAAGGATATATGTACAATGGATGTTCTTCCTTTTGTCATATTCTCTATGCTTATACCTAAAATTATATAAAACCTTTATCTGGTATATAGTTTAATTTCCTTTGATCTGTAGGATGTTATGACTCCGTTGAACACTCAACACACCCTAAAAAAGCCTATGTCAAATTTTACTTTTTTGGGTACCACTTGATATTTTGCACTGTCTGATTCATCTTCATTATGGAAAATGTTGCCTTTTCTTATCATTTTGTTTCTCACTTAAGTATCTCAAAGTTTGCTTGAACATGCGAAAACCCATAGCTTAAAAAAACTAACATTTAATTAAAGAATCGACAACCAACACTTTTCCCTGACGCAATCAAAGATCCAGCATTGGGAAGAATTAAAGATGAAAGAAAATCACTTGAGAAAAACACAGTCACGGAGCGTTGATCCTTATCGGCGTTGGTAAAATGAATTTTTCGTTCGTGACATGCATCACACAAGGATATCGTCGATGACCAATCCCTTCAACATTAGTAAAAGGCTAAAAGAGTAAGCATTAACGTAGAAATAAAGGCTTCGTCGATAGTCGATCCCCGATACCTTTTGGCATTGATGATTTTTAGAAAGCTAGTTCATAGGGAACGTGATAAGTTGATCCCCAATCGTCGATATTTGATACCTTTTTTGGCATCAGCAGTCCTAGGTTTAGCTTAGATCGCACATTTTGAACAAAGTCCTGAGCCTGACTATTACCCGCGAGCTAAGTCACCGGTATACGATGTCATATGTCCCAAACTAGTTGTGCCATGACAGTACCACTGAGCATGAATTTTGGGCTAACTTAGAGGAAATATGGTTTGTTCGAATAACACAAACTAGAGGGCATTGTGCAGCAAATCCCAAGTTTTAAAGTACATTCCAAATAAGACAAGAAAAGATATGGAAAAAACACATAAGGAATTCATATACAAACAAGAAGATAATACATTCAATTGTTATAACTAGAAGCCTTCCATCAGTGTCTCATGACTTTTACATTATATGTTGAACGAGCTCAAAGTACATACAACAGACGTTCTCGACACTATGGGGCCAACCAATCTAGGTTACCTTGAAAACTTGAGATTTATAGGTAAAGGAGTTGCTTGGTTACCCCACTCTCTAGTTGTTATCCCTAGAATCTAAGAAACGAGTTTTATTTTCTTCCGACACCCTTTGTGCTTCGTGCAACTGCACAATTCTATCCTGCGCTCACCGGAACTGCCTTTTGAGCCACTTCATGTTCCCATCACGACCTTCCGATGATGACACCTCAAGGGTTTTTTCCGCCAACTGTCATCTTAATTATTTGTTTTCTTGATAGAGTTCAGCGAGCGAGATTTGTGCATGTTCCAGCTGCTGAGTCGGTCATCGAATGTTATCGCCCATGGCATCCGTTCTCCTCATCCTACTCCCACTTTCCCAACAAATTCCTTCGACGGGATCCAGCCAAATAGCGCACATAAGTAGTTTTTCGACGATCGATCTTCGGTGTGGCTCACTTAAGACCTGGGTCTCCCCAACTTCCTTTTTCTTCCTTGGCCTGCCCCTTTTCCGAGGCATCCACTGTGAGGGAGACATGTCTTCCAATGATATCCTCGTCGGTGTGAATTCTTCTACGTCAGCCTTCGCAAACTGCAATATCATTGTTTCCTCACACAGATGGAAATTCCCCTTTGAAACCTTGAGGTCGCCCGCTGCAAATAAGAACGAATCCCAGTCTCGTTGGGGCTCTAGCCTAGCACTTCGCGTGCCCTTTATTATGTTGTGAGAGGTTCCCATGGTACAACATGTATTTTTCATACGCAGGGAATTTGGGGGAGGCCTGAAGTAGAAAAAAAAACTTGATTAGTCTGGGATCACGAGACAAACTGCCAACAATGCATAAGCTTGGCTGGTGAGTGGAATGCATGCAGAACAATCCGGAACTTATAAAAAAGCGTGCAGTGAGTGGAAACGTGTCGCAGAACACTGAATTGATGGAAACTAGATGTTTTGAAGCAAACTAAATATTTTACATGGCACATCCGTGTGACGGGTACGTTTCGGGGCGTGTGAGGTACGACCGTTAAGATCTGCAGAGCCTATTATGATGGGAGCACCATGATTTATTATCTTTTAAGCCTTCATGATGACCTAATAATGGTCGATGCACTTACCAACATGACTTTTGTTTAGGCAACTGGCCTTGATCTAAAACCTTAACGACTTCCCTTATGGCAGAATCCAACCCTTTTGGAACATACTCGTACTTTCGACACATGTTTGGCCCTGACATCCTTTCCCAACTCTAAGGGCCAATCGGCCACTCGTATAAATTCAACTTTCATTTTCTTCCGTACCTGACCTTTCCATGTTGTGGCATGCAGATGTAACCCACTCTCACTAGAGAAAAATGACGGTGCTAACAGAAGAGGGGAGGGTGAGTAGTTCGAAAGATTGCAGGGATCACGTAAGTATCAAATAACCAGGTTAGAAAGATTTATAGGTACGTACCAGTCTGTATTCTTCACATTTACACTTTATACATATGTTTTTACTAGGTGGTTCTATACGCAGTCTCTAAATGATTTTAATTTCAATTTCAAGAAAGATGCCCCCAAGTGCTGAGAAAGAACGGCTTGAGAACCTCGTCGGAAGATTCAAGAAAATAAGTCAAGCGCGAAAGGAGCTAAGTCAAAATTAACAAAAGTAGTGGAAGATATCGAAATCCTAGAGTTCGGCACGCCTTGCGACCCCTGTCAATTGGTGCAGCAAATCAAGTTTCATGCCAAGCAATATTCATCATGGGTCGAAAGACTGGCAAAGGTGACTGACACAACGCTAAGGCAGGTGCAACAATTTATGGAACACCTGATCAAAACTCGGGCTATGCTACAACAGTTAAGTGCCAATCTAGTCAAGTATCGGGCCCATGTAGTGGAGATCAGAGAAATTTAGGCAGCCTCGATGGAACAACACAGATTTCCATACGCCCACACTTGTGAGGAGTTGTTCATCAATTGGTCAGAATACGAGAAGAATCACCCGTTCAAAGTGATACCTTGAGATGACTGTTAGAAAATTGTTAGGAGAGAACACCACGTGGCGAATTTTGTCTTACTTATCTACACTTAGCCGTTATTTTTAGTTGAATTTTATGTTATAAATAAGTGCATCGACCAATTAGTTAAGGGCCGATGGTTTTTGCAAGAAACTCTCTTTTTCTGGTTTGTTAAGAATTATTTTGGAGCTACCCGTAATTGAGAAGTCCTTCTGGACCAAAGACAAGTGTTATTTTCATCAAATGCATGTATGATTGGGCGTGGAAAATAACTATTTCCTATCTTGTCTCATGAATGGATGTTGTAACAAGTAAGAGCAATTGAATCTATTGTTAAGTTATCTAATGCAATGTTTTACAGTTCTTTTCTTTAATGATGAAGATGAATCGTTGTGTTGTTATGTGATGGATGATTAGAGTAGGTGAATTATTTTATTTGCCATTATTTATCGCATATGTGTTTTATTTCTAATAATTAAGTGTCTCAGACAGTAATTGCATGCTCATATGGTCAACGTATTAGTACTAGGCCTGTGATATAAAATTGTCGTTTGCATGCTTGAGTAGCGGGTTATCCCAAGCTCAGCCTCTTCTCCAGTAGTTAAACTTATTCATGTTTTGTTATCTAGTTGGTTTATACCAGCTCACATCTTATATTGGTCCCACCTAAGAGAAAATACAAAAAAGAGAAAGTCCAAACTGAAGGAGAGACCTTCACAAGAAAACATAAAGCCCATCGATTAATTGACCGTATCGCAGGATCTAGAGAACCATTCCACCATTAAACGCTGCAGAGTCTAATTGGGCCTCGGTGGCGGGTTTGGTTCCTACTGTTGAATTAAAGGTATTTAGGACCCATCAACAGAATTGGTGCTAGAAGGAGGGCTTGAGAATGAATGGTTGAATACATATTTCATGTAATATTTCGAACAACCTGTAGATTCAAAACAACCCACATGCATGGTTAGTCATTCCCAAGATAGCCCACACACACTGAGTACTCCTTAAATGAGTAACTCACCCCAGCCCAAGGAAGAACACTTGTTCCCTGATATACCTTACACTCTTCCTCTCGAGGAATTAAATCAATTTATAAGAATCACAAGAGCATACGCCCGACAAATCGGTGCATTGTCCTTAGCCCTGATACTTCCTCGAAGACAAAAAATAAGCCCGCTAGTGGTCGAAACCCCCGACCAAGTTTTTGTGCACACAGTAGAAGACTTAATAGATTTTTCAATCAACGAAATCAAACATCCTCTAAATCTAATCCCTGAAACGCTAGCTGGTGACGTCTCTAAGCTAGACGATTTTTCGGAAGAGGAGGATTTCAATTCAAAATCCGAAGATATGGAGGAAAACAATGACCATGAGGAAGAAAGGGGAAACCCACCTCAGAATAATACACCTTGGTTGTCCAGAGACACTTTGGCCATCCCAGGATGAGTACATAATCTTCCCTGACACCTAGAGAAGTTACTTCCTAAATTTGACCATGAGACCCCAAGATTGCCTGAAGATCATATCAAGAAATTCATACTAGCAATCAGACTTATGAATGTCCAACATGAAAATGTAGTATGCAGGATATTCCCCTATACGTTTGAGAATTCAACTTCCACGTGGTATTTTAATATACCTGTGGGGTCTATAACTATATGGACGAAGTTCCAGAAGGATTTTCTACATAAATTTGCAGAGGAGACTACTACGGGAGATCTGATGGATGAATTGTTTTCTGCCACCATGAGTTTGAAGGAAAGGGTCAAATATTTTAATCAAATATTCACCACCATATTAAACAAATTCCAACCCAAATCTAAACCTACTCAGGAGTTTCAAATTGAATTATACGCTAATTCCCTCCCAACTTCTATTTCCATGTTTTTGAAGAGGGTTTCCAAGCGAACCCTAGCTGATAATTTTGAAGAAGCCAAAACGATTGAATTCCAAATGAAAGGATGTAAATAAATTTAGGTCTCCTTGGTCAAGAAAGAAAATTAAACCCCTCCCCGAAGAGGGCTATTTCTCACTAGAACCCCAGGGAAATAAGTAGAATAAGCTCCTGAAAAGGGTAGTGGGGACATAGAGGACCTACAACGCATGGTCAAGAAGTTATCCAACGAAATCATAGACATGAAAAGAAGTGTCGGGGAGGGAAACCAATGCCAAAGGCCCTATAATACTTTCTTTAAAAGAAACCTGTCGTTCAAAACAATTGAACCTCCCCCAACTAACTTAAATATCGATCTGGGAAACGTAGCATCTGATTCTTTCTCTACTTACCAACAGGAAAACCACTCCGAAAGGGACTGCCCTCAATGGGTGGATGCCATGAATTTAATGTCCAATCGGTTCCTAGACGAAGTCTCCCTGACCAAACAACCAAGTAGTTCAGTTATGAATGTTGTTGATCAAGAAGAAATTGATCCACTAGAAGATACAACCATGCTAATATGGGATCCTTACTTAATCATGCCTTCTGATGACTTATTTAAGTCTCAAGAACCACCTACAGAGGTATCGATTGTGAAAACACGCAGTAAGGATCCACCTGTCTCAAAATATCTTATTACTACCCAAACGTCAGGGGAAAGGTCAACCCCCAATCACCCAAAAGCACCTTATGCTCCCCGTAAGAATCCTATAAGCATCCATACCCGAGAATCGCCCAAACTTGATTACAACGTAGTTGAAGATTTGAAGAAGTTAAAGGCTAATATATCAATTATGGACATATGTAGAATCCCTTAGTAAAAAGACTTTCTGCTACAAGCTTTGAAATCCGTAGAAAACCCTACGACAAGCAATGATCAAGAAATAAATCTAACTCCCACGGATCTGGTGAATAAGCTAGCGATAAATGCCTGCTCAGAAGATAATAAGGGGAGACCTTTTGTCCCACCTTTCCTTTTAACGTTTGAAGTTTTCAACATAAACCTCCAAAATTGTTTGGTCGATTCATGAGCATCTTCCAATGTTATGCCTTTGTCTATTTGCAAAATATTAAATGTCGTCCCTCTCAAAAGTTATAAACATGTAATAGAACTAGACAGAACCCAGGTCAAATTCATGAGAGAACTTAAATATGTAATGATTAGGATAGCGACACATCTTAAGTTTGTGCAAGTGATTGACATCATTGTAGTAGATTTCCCAAAAGCTTATGGGTTATTATTGATCTGATACTGGTCTGAGAAGTTAAATGAATATTTTAGTACAAACTGGGCACACCTTTGGCTACCACTAAAAGGGCACAAGAATATGATCAGGATTGATAGAGAAAGGTATCTGAAACATACTGTCACTAACCTAGAAACCCCAAACGAACCAGCATCGACAGATTTCTCTGTGTTAGCCAATTATTCTTGTGATTCCTACTTTGGGAACTTATTCCCTCTTTCATCTAATGTCCCTCTCACTCATAATTCTGAAATGGTGTTTCAAGAAGAATTGTCGATACCAAAATATTAAACTCTCTTCTGTCAATAACCTATGCTATAAATCATGGAACAAAAGATAAGTAAGCCAAAAAGTGATAAGAAAAGGGAAACGGGTAACCTACGCTCACAAATTTGGACCATATACATTGATGGATCTAAATCATAGGAAGGGTCAACGTCAGGGTGCATCCTCATAGATCTAGAGGGTAAATGTCATCTCTTATCCTGTAGACTTGAGTTCGAATGCACCAACAACATCATCTAGTATGAAGCACCAGTACAGGGATTAAAGAAACCCATAGACTTAAATGTCAAAGAATTAAAGGTTTTTAGAGATTTGAAATTATCGTTAGACAAGTAAGGAATAGTATACATTGCAACTCCCTGCACCTAAAGAATATTTATCAATAGGAACTTCGCAGGTTAATAGAGAATTTTGAAGCTTTCAACATTACAACAATCCCTAGAGCAAAGAATATCCTTGTTGATTCCCTGGCTACAGTTGCTTCAAGGTTATCACCTCTAGAGGATTATGAAGCCTCCCGGTTCACTGTGGAGTTACGCTACAAACCATCGGTACCTAACAACATTTCTAATTGGAAGTTATTTGAAGGGGATGAAGAGATCATAAACTTTTTGACTAACCAAGATAGTTTTAAGGACTTAGCTATTGACGATGAAGTATTCCAGGAACAATCAACATAAATTGATCCTTGGACAATTCAACCAACTGACAAATCGAAGTCTCACACAATCCTGAAGGGGATAGCTAACTTAGAAAATATTTTTGACCTAAAAGAACGATTTAAGGGGCCCAAAAATGAAACTATAAATCTCAGAACCTCGAAAAACCCAAAAAATAGAAATCTTGGTAAGACTATATCTAAGGAGGAAACAAAGGATTATCTCAAATTGTTCAAACGATATCAATATGTCTTTGCTTGGTCCTACCGAGATATGAAAACTTATGATACATGTATCATTCAACACACTATCCCGTTAAAACCCGAAGTAAAACCCTTCCAACAGAAGTTCTGAAAGTACCATCCATACCTGGAACCTCTCATGTGTCAGGAGTTGAATAAACTTCTAGATGCCAAAATCATTTTTCAGGTTAGGCATTCTGCATGGGTAGAAAATTTGGTTCCTGTGAGGAAAAAGTATGGATAAATCCTCTTATGCGTAGATTTTAGGAACCTCAATAGAGCTTCAGAAAATGACACCTACCTAGTCCCACCGATGGAGAAACTCTTGTAGATTGTGTGCGGCTCTGATATTTTCTCTCTATTGGACGGTTTCTCAGGTTAAAACCAGGTTCTAGTTTCAGAGGAAGACCATTTAAAAGCTACCTTCTGAACAAAGTGGGGAACTTTCGCTTAGAAATGCATACCCTTTGGGTTAATCAACGCAGGGGAGACCTTCCAAAGGGCCATGGACGTAGCATTTTGTGGACTGATCAACAAGTGTGTGGTAGTGTATCTGGATGACGTAACTGTGTATTCAAAGAATAGAGAAGATCACATCCAACACTTGACCCAAATTTTTGAAAGGTGTAAGAAATACGATATATCCTTAAATCCTAAGATGACTATTTTCGGCTTCGAGGAAGGTAAGCTACTATGCCACATTATATCCTAGGTAGGCATTCTCATAGACCCAGAAAGGATTAAGGAAATATCTCAACTCTCGTTTCCTCACAGCAAGAAAGCTATGCAGTCGTTCTTCGGGAAAATCAATTTTGTGAGAAAGTTCACTCTCGATTTCGCAAAAACTATCAAGCGCTTACAAAAGATGATCCATAAATATGTTGAATTTAAGTGGGATGATGAACAAAAGAAGGCCTTCAGCGACATCAAGAACGCTATATCCCAAGCCCCCATGTTGCAAAGTCCCGATTTCAACAAAGATTTATTCCTCTACACTTTCGCCTCCGATCAATCGTTAGCTACGGTTTTGAATCAGAAGGATGAAGACAACAACGAAGCTCCGGTGTCATTCATGAGCACCAACCTCCAAGGGGAGGAACTGAATTATCCTACTATAGATAAGCAAGCTTATGAAATCTATAAAGCAGTCAAGCATTTCAGATCTTACATCCTTAAGAACCATACCAAAGTAATCGTACCTCACCCCGTCATCAAATCTCTATTTACTCAACAAGAGATGGGGGGAAGAAGAGGAAACTGGATGGCAATAGTTCAGGAATTTGATCTAGACATAAAGCCTGCCAAACTAGTTAAAGCACAAGGGTTATGTAAACTTGCAGTTGAAGCCCAAGACCAAGTAAAAGAAGATTCTGGATGGGAAAATGAAATGGCATTATGGTGTGGTGAAGCTTCATATCTTTCCCCAGGACAAGAGTCTTGGTATGAGAAACTGACTTATCTCCTGCACCATGGGACTTGCCCAGAAGACCTAAATCCCAAGGAAAGGAGAGCCCTTGGGTTAAAATCTGCACAATATCGCCTCATAAATTCGGTACTTTTCTAGGTTAATTATGATGGGGTACTTTTGGGACGCCTCGAACGTGGAGATGTAGATAAAGTTCTGAAGGATCTCCATGATGGTCCTGCAGGTGGAAATTTCACAAGAGACACTACCGCTCATAAGATATTGAGAGCTGGTTATTATTGGCCCACTTTGTTCAAATATGCTCACACATACGCTAGAAATTGTAAATTTTGTCAAATAAGCACTGGGAGAGAAAAGAGGGCATCAGTCCCACTTCAGTCGATGATTGTTTCTAGATTGATCGAGCAATGGGGGTTAGATATCATAGGAGAAATTACGCCAAACTCTTCAAAACAACACAAGTACATACTTACTGCCACCGATTACTTTACGAAATGGGCAAAAGTCATCCCTGTGACTCATATAAATGAGAAGGTGGTGATCCAATTCATTGAACAACATATAATCATGAGGTTTAGTGTCCCCTCTATTCTTGTTTTTTATAATGCAACTTAATTCTCTTCCACTTTGTTAACAGAGTTTGTCCTAGACAAAGGATCCATAATTAGATACTCGGAAAATTATTATCCATAGGGAAACAGAGTGGCAGAATCAACTAATAAGAACCTAGTGAGGATATTGAACAAAATAGTTGCAGACAACCAAAGGAATTGGCGTAATCTACTCCATAATTCCCTATGGGAAGATAGATTTACACCCAAGGAAGTTATAGGGAATTCCCCATACTTTCTAGTATACGAACAAGAAGTTATTCTCCCAAATGGACTATATCTCCCATCCCTTCAACTTGCATAGGAATCTGAGGGACATCCCTCATCAACCTTACAACAAAGAATTGACACCTTGATCATGTTAGAAGAAGAAAGGGAGAAGGCTAAATCAAAATTCATATCCCACCAACAGATAGTTAAAAGATGGTTTGACAAGCATAAGGCTAAAGAGAAGACTTTTGAGGTAGGAGACTTGGTCTTGAAATGGGACAGAGCAAATGAGCCTAAAGGCAAACATTCTAAGTTTCAGACTATGTGGCACGGACCTTTCCAAGTGGCTGAGAAGATTGGGGAAATAACTTATCGGTTACAGAATCTCAGGGGGGAACCTGACGCCCTCCCAGTAAATGTCCAAACCCTAAAATAATACTTTCAATAAAAAATAAAAATAAAAAATTTACATGCATATTCTCATAATTTGGTTTTTAGTTAGACCGATTGTGAAATGCATCTTCTTTTGTTTTTTCTTTCTTTTATTATTTTGGACTTCTGTTCTTTCAAAGGTTGTGTTTATCAAGACAATGATTGACCTCAAAACATGCGACATAGAAAACTCTCTTCCTAACTCGTTGCTCGCATACAAAAAGGAGAAGTGTTGGGGAACCTGCAATTGTTTCGAGGGGCTCTCTATCTAACTTGCGCAAATGAAAAAATTTGGAGAAATGTTAGAAGTTTCTGCTTAGTGGCTTGGTAAGACCTTAAGGGAAAGAAGAAAAGCTACAAAGGACTACATGCACCTCAGAGACAGAGCTAGTAAGTTTCACCTTAACCATCTCATCTTGCAAAATAAGAGACATCATCCTCTCCCACTCACTAGAGGCATTCTACCGGAATAAAATTGACTTTATCAAATGAGTGGACAGTAGGAGAGGGTATGCAGATATCTCCACCAGGGCTATGGATGCTTGCTGGCAGCGAAGCAAGGTCTATGTTGTTGGGGTGACTCCGCCAAGGCCATGGACGCTCGCTGGTAGCGGAACGACACCATAGAGAGTGAGTAAAGGTAACTAAAGGCTCCATGCCAGTGAATGTTTTAGTAGACTTTTTGTAAAAGAGGGCATGAGTCAAGGTTACAGGAAATGAAGGAGGGACAAAGGTTTAAAAACCCCACAAGAAGACCCGGAAGCATCAACCAGGGAATTTCAAATGCAAGGGTAGAAGAGGATCTGATTTAAAACCAGTTAAGTTCTCCATCGGATTTTGCATTAGTCAAGCCCCAAAGGAGGAACAGATATTTTTCTTTCGCCCAGTAAGTCGCCATTTGTTGAGCACTCAACACACCCTAAAAAATCCTATGTCAAATTTTACTTTTTTGGGTACCACTTGATCTTTTGCACTGTCTGATTCGTCTTCATTGTGGAAAATGTTGTCTTTGCTTATCATTTTGTTTCTCACTTAAGTCTCTCAAAGTTTGCTTGAAAATGAGAAAACCCATAACTTAAAAAAACTAACATTTAATTAAAGAATCGACAGCCAACACTTTTCCTCGACGCAATCAAAGATTCAGAATCGGGAAGAATTAAAGATGAAAGAAAATCACTCAAGAAAACCGCACTTGTCGAGCATCGATCCTCATCGGCGCCTGCAAAATGAAGTTTTTGTTCACGACAGGAATCACACAAGGATATCGTCAATGATTGATCCCTTCAACATCAGTGAAAGGCTAAAAGAGTAAGTGTTAACGTAGAAATAAAGGCTTCGTCGATAACCGATCCCCGATACCTTTTGGCATCGGTGATTTTTAGAAAGATAGCTTGTAGAGAATGTGATAAGTTGATCCCTGATCGTCGATCTTCGATACCTTTTTTGGCATTGTCAGTCCCAGGTTTAGCTCAGATCTCACATTTTGAATAAAGTCATGAGCCTGACTATTACCCGCGAGCTACGTCACTGGTCTACGATATCTTATGTCCCAAACCAGTTGTGCCATGACGGTACCACTGAGCATGAATTCTGGGATAACTTAGAGGAAATACAGTTTGTCCAAATAACATAAAAAAGAGGGTGTTGCATAGAGAATACCCCGGGTTTGAAAGTATGTTCCAAATAAGACAGGAAAATATATGGACAAAACACACAAAGAATTCATATACAAACAAGAAGATAATACATTCAATTGCTATAACTAGAAGCCTTCCATCAGTGTCTCATGACTTTTACATTATATGTTGAATGAGCTTAAAGTACATACAACAGACGTTCTCGACACTATGGGGCCAACCAATCTGGGTTACCTTGAAAACTTGAGATTTATAGGTAAAGGCATCACTTGGTTGCCCCACTCTCTAGTTGTTATCCCTAGAATCTAAGAAATGGGTTTTCTTTTCTTCCAACGCCCTTTGTGAATTGCACAACTGCACAATTGTATCATGCACTTCCTGGATCTACCTTTTGAGCCACTTCATGTTCCCATCGTGACCTTGCGATCCTAACTCTTCAAGGGTTTTTTCCGCTAATGTCATCTTATTGTTTTCTTGATAGAGTTTGGCAAACAATATTTGTGCGTGTTCCAGCTGCTGAGTCGGCCATCGAATGTTAGCTCCCGTGGAATCCGTTCTCCTATTCATGCTCCTACTTTCCCAACAAATTCCTTTGAAGGGCTCCAGCCGAATAGCCCGCATAAGTAGTTTTTCGGTGATCGATCTTGCGTGTGACTCACTTAAGACCTGGGTCTCCCCAACTTCCTTGTTCTTCCTCGACCTACCCCTTTTCCAAGGCATCCACTATGAGGGATACATGTCTTCCAACGCTATCCTCTTTGGTGCGACTTCTTCCACGTCGACCTTTTCAAAGTGAGATATCATCATTTCCTCACACAGATGGAAATTCCCCTTTGAAACCTCGGGGTTGCCCGTTGCAAGTAAGAACGAATCCCAGTGTCGTTGGGGCTCAACCCTGGCACTTCTGCCACTTTGTGTGCCCTTTCTTATGTTGTGAGAAGTTCCCATGGTACAACACATATCTGTCATACGCATGGAATTTTGTGAAGGCCTGAAGTAGAAAAAAAAACTTGATCAATCTAGGCTCGCGAGAAAAACTACCAACAATGCATAAGCTTGGCCAGTGAGTAGAATGCATGCAAAAAAATCCAAAACTTATAACCAAGCATGCAGTGAGTGGAAACGTGTTGCGGAACACTAAATTCATGGCGATTGGATGTTTTGAAGAAAACTGAATATTTTATGTGGCACATCCGCACGATGGGTACATTCTGGGGCATGCGATCTACGACCGTTTAGAGCTGCAGAGTCTATTATGATGTGAGCATCGTGATTTCTTATCTTTTAAGCCTTCATGATGACCTGATAATGGTCGATGAACTTAATGGCATGACTTCTATTTAGGCAACTGGCCTCGATCTAAAACCCGTAACCACTTCCCTTATGACAAGATTTGACCCTTTTGGAACATACTCGTACTTTTGGCACATGTTTGGACCTGACATCCTTTTTCGATTCCAAGGTCCAACCGAACACTGGTATAACTTCAACTTTCATTTTCTTCCATACCTGACCTTTTCATGCTCTGGCATGCATATGTACACCACTCTCACTAGAGAAAAATGGCAGCGCTAACAAAAGCGGGGAGGGCGAGTAGTTCGAAAGATTGCAGGGATCACGTAAGTATCAAACAACCAGGTTAGCAAGATTTACAGGTATGTACCAGTCTAGATTCTTCACGTTTAAAATTTGTACATATGTTTTTACTAGGTGGTTCTATACACAGTCTCTAAACAATTTTAATTTCAATTTCAAGAAAGATGCCCCCATTTGTTGAGCAAGAACGACTCGGGAACCTCGTCGGAAGATTCTAGAAAATAAGTCAAGCGCGAAAGGAGCTGAGTCAAAATTAACAAAAGCAGTGGAAGATATCGGACTCCCAGAGTTCGGCACACCTAGTGACCCCGTCAATTGGCACAACAAATCAAGTCGCACATCGAGAAAGATTCATCATGGGCCAAAAGGCTAGAAAAGGTGACCAACACAGTGCCAGGACAGGTGCAACAATTTATGGAACACCCGATCAAAGCTCGAGTTGTGATACAATATTTAAGTGCCAGTCTGGTCAAGTATCAGGCCCATACAGTGGAGATAAGAGAAATTTACCCAGCCTCGATGGAACAACACAGATTTTCATACACCCACACTTGTGAGGATTTGTTCATCAATTGGTCAGAATACAAGAAGAATCACCCGTTCAAAGTGATACCTTGAGATGATTGTTAGAAAATTGTTAGGAGAAAATTACACGTGGTGAATTTTGTCTTACTTATCTACACTTAGTCGTTATTTTCAGTTGAATTTTATGTTATAAATAAGAGCATCGACCAATTAGTTAAGGGTTGATGGTTTTTGCAAGAAACTCTCTTTTTCTGGTTTGTTAATAATTATTTTGGAGCTACTCGTAATTGAGAAGTCCTTCTGAACCAAAGACAAGTGATGTTTTCATCAAATGTATGTATGATTGGGTGTGAAGAAGAACTATTTCCTATCTTGTCTCATGAATGGATGTCGTTACAAGTAAGAGCTATTGAATGTATTGCTAAGTTATCTGATGCAATGTTTTACAGTTCTTTTCTTTAATGATGAAGATGAATCGTTGTGTTGTTATGTGATGGATTATTAGAGTAGGTGAATTATTTTACTTGCAATTGTTTATCGCATATGTGTTTTCTTTCGGATAATTAAGTGTCTCAGAAAGTAATTAGATGTTCATATGGTCAACGTATTAGTACTATGTATGTGGTATAAAATTATCGTCTACAAGCTTGAGTAGCGAGTTATCCCAAGCTTAGCCTCTTCTCCAGTAGTTAAAATTATTCATGTTTTGTTATCTAGTTGGTTTATACCAGCTCACATCTTATATCAGTCCCAACTAAGAGAAAATACAAAAAAGAGAAAGTCCAAACTGAAGGAGAGACCTTCACAAGAAAACGTAAAGCCCATCGATTAATTGATCGGATCGTAGGATCTGGAGAACCATTCCACCATTAAATGTTGCAGAGTCTAATTGGGCCTCGATGGCGGGTTTGGTTCATGTTGTTGAATTAAAGGGATTTAGGACCCATCAACAGACTCCATGCCCAATGGAATTCCTTTGCAAACATTTTGTTCCCCTCTCCCTTTCTTACTCAGTCTTGTCGATCCACTCAATTAAAAAAAAATTAATCATTTATATTTTGATGGGTATTGGGATTGTTCTCAAATAATGTTAAGAACAATTCTCGGTGCTAATATTTTAGGCGTCATTGTCGGGGACGAAATTGAAGATCTTCCCTGGGCTGTATGACACAGATTACTACCAGTTCTTGATGGTGAGCAAGGATTGGTGACATAACAGATTGCAAATTTTCACCATGGAAACTCCACACATTTGAAGAAACTTGTTGGTGATTCAAATCAAGTTATTGGGCTCCACTAAGGAACAATCTCGAATAGAAAATGGAAGGAAGACACAAGAAGTCCAAGTATCAAGATATAAGTTTTCTTCAAGAGCTCATATTCTTTTTTATCAATTATTTCCTGTCCTTTCCTTCATATATCGAGAGAATCATCATTTTCTTTGTTTACTCTGATGACCATAAGCCTACTACTGTATACCCCTCTTTGAAAGAAGAAGGTTTGCATTCTTCTTACATAGTTGATGTTGACCCTAGTCCTTCATCTAAAACATATGAGAACAACTTTTGTATTCAAATCCTTCCTGAACATGATCAACCCTGTAACCATGTGAATGATACAATTGATTCACCACCTTCTATGATCATCGTACCATATTCTACCACCACTACTGGAATTTGCAATAAATCCATTGAACCTCACTTTCATCCTACTGATGTTCAATCAAGAAAAAGAGAAAAAATGTTTAAACCCTTAAAACTTCCATCTACTCTTCATCCTTACCCTCCCAAGTTTTTAGAATATATGTCTCTTTTTGTTGGAGAAGATCATATTATAGTTGAGAATCATTTGGGAGATTTTCATAATGTCATTGACAATTTGGAAATCATGCATGAGGATGTTGTTATGAGGTTATTTCCAAATATTTGGTTAGAGATTCTCCTTTGTGGTTTAAAAATCTATAGGTCAGTTCCATTGGTTCATGGGATGAGTTATTTGGTGCATTTTCAAGGCATTGGAGAGAGAACAAATCTCTCGAAGAGTACTTTGTTGAGTTTTATGATTTGAAAAGAGGGGAGGATGAAGCTCTTTCTATTTTCAATAGGAGATTTTATAGTTTTTATTGCAGCATGCCTTTAGATATCCTACCTCCTCAAGTTGTTGCTAGATTGTGTTATGTAGCAGCTCTTGATCCAAATTTTTCTCTTCTTCACCTAGAAAGGAGGTATGTCACCTTGCATCAAATGTTCATTGATGCTCAAGAGGTTGAGGACAATCTCAAAGCCTGTAGAAAATTTTCAAATCAAGTTAAGGATGAGGAGTGAAATGCAAACATAACTAACAGTGAACATGAACAAGAAGGATGCCATGAGAAGGAGTTGGCAGAGCAACCTATTGAGGAGAAAAATGTTGTCTCTAATTTTTTTTATTTATGATCTTCAAGAATCCTTTTGTTTACCTGTATATGATGACTACAATAACTATGATGAGGTTGATTTCCAAAAAACATCAGAAATATCCTTTCATCCAGAAAATGATTCTTTTCAACAATCTTATGAAAGCATTCAGCCCATTTATGACAGTTATGACCTCTATCATAGGGAAAATTGTGACTTAGATGGAGTTAAGTCATTTCCTTTATGTTTTTCTTAATTTAATATTTTGAAAGAAATTTTTGAAGTTGCTTACAGAACAGAAAGAGTTGAGTTGCAAAGTCACATAAGTTTTTTGGAACATAATGATAAAATTATAAGTCAACAACAACCTTTCCATGTTCTTAGTGATCCTATGGTTCTATATATAGAGAATTTTATTGAGGTTGAAATGAATGATAATGAAAATAATCATTGTATTTCCATTTATTATGAGAATGATTTTGCATTTGAAAACTTAGAACAAGAAAAATCATCATTTGAAGAAAAGGATATAGTGAAGAAATAAGATTGTATGTTACTCTATACTTGTGAACAAGAAGGAACTATAGACACAACTTGTCCTTTCCTTTTTATCGATCAACAAGTGGTAATCACACATATTCTTCAAGATCCTTTTGCATTTATGTTGGAAACATCAGAGAAAGACACCTTTATGATTTGCCTAGAATCAGTCAGTGGAATTGGTTCTTTAAGTGGATGAGTTTTCAAATTGGATTTAATTTTCAGTTTGAATTTCCATTAAGCAGGGTTATGCAAGGAATTTAATCAGTAGACAAGGTCCTTCCATGGATGCTCTGGATTTTTTATTTCACCTGATCAAGCATCTCAGAGATCAGGTTAGAAGTAGGGGAATAAGATCATCATACGATCATTTTTGTTTCTTTTAGTTTCTTTTTTTGCAGTAGATCAACAATAAGACTCCATAGCCCAATGGATAAGGCACTGGAACTACAATGTTCTTGGAAACTCACAGTGAGCATGCCATCCCTTGTACCTTATGCACTAATCTCTCATCATTGTATCAAGAAGTACCTTATGCACTAATCTCTCATCATTGTATCAAGAAGTACCTTATGCACTAATCTCTCATCATTGTACCTTGAAAACGTGTCAATGAATATCTTATTGTTTTCATCGCATTCAATGCATCATGTTCTTCATTTTGGTTTCAAGGAACAAGTCTAACAGTTTTAATGAAGTGCATTGCCATAGTTTTGAAATGTGGCGTTGCGAACTGGTTGTAGCAGATGATAGAAGATTGGACACTTCTAACTTTTTCCTAGTCTAGTTCGTGAGACACCAATTGAAGTTCCAGATACACCAGGTACCTCTTTGGTGATCATGTGTCATTTGAGGGTTGATTGAACTGGATAATGTTATATATTTTTCTACAGTGAAAACTGCTACATACACTAGCACATATGGCCCATTTTGCGACGGTTGTTTCGATGCTTATGCGACATTATGTCGTTGATATGGCGACGAATTTGGAGTCTCTGAAATGTCGGTTTAGGTGACGTAGCATTTGCGATGAACTTGAGAAAATGTCACATAAGCAATGATATAGGAAAACAATCTCAAACCAACTTTTCGTCTATATTGCGACAACAACTTTTATAGCTAAACCGACGCATCAATAGAAGTTGTCGTCGCATATTCGACAACAACTTTTTTGTTGTTTATGTAGCTAAACTGACGCAAACAATAGAAGTTGTCGTCGAATCGGCGACGACAACTTTCCGTTGTCTGTATGGAAAAACCGTCGCAAAGATAAAATTTGTCGTCGGATAGCCGACGACAACTTTCCGTTGTCTATATGTCAAAACCGTCACATAGATAAAAGTTGTCCTCGGATATCCGACGACAACTTTCCATTGTCTATATGGAAAAACCGTCGCATATATAAAAGTTGTCGACGGATATCTGACGACAACTTTCCATTGTCTATATGGAAAAACCATCGCATATATAAAAGTTGTTGTTGGATATCCGACGACAAATTTCCATTGTTTATATAGAAAAACCGTCTCATATATAACAGTGGGCGTCGGATATGCGACGGCCAAAAAAATTTTAGAAAAAAAATAAAAAAATACTTTGGGCATCAATTTTGATGTTAATATTAATATTAAATCCCAAAGGTTATTGCATGAGCCCCGTATTGATTTCACAAAGCCTTGGGACTTATTTGATGGAGCTTATCAAGGCTCACCAAAAATATGTGGGGATGGAGTCATACTCTTTGGAGCCAATCATGGCACTATGCTTGGAGAAAAAATATATGTTCGAGGAGGCCTCATTTTTCCATATCTACATGGATTTTAATAAAAAATAGGATATGTTGTCAAAATAAGCCATCATGCTACAAGGCTCCTTGTGGGAATGTGAATACAAGGACAATGCTCTACTAGAAGCTACTCAATTGTCTATGTTTTGATGTTTGGTTGATAGGTCTTTGGCTTGAAAAAATACATATTTCAACATCAACTTTTTCCACTACACTCCATTTTACACTCCTGATAAGAACTTACATATTTTACAACCAATCATTTGTAGCATCTTAAAAAAAGCATGCATGGACCGTACTCCTGGTTGGAGTGAATGAAAAATGGAATGGTTTATCAGTGGTTAAGAAGAGAAAGAATAAAGGGAAATGAACTGAATGTTTTTTCATCTGCATCTCTTCGTTGTTGAGTGAAGACAGTAAAAACTATAAACCGGGTCTGATAAAAGCATAACAGAATGGAATTAGTTTCCTTATCTTTATTTGAGTACATGACTGGCATTAATTTCATTGCCTCCATTTCCTTGTGTCGTCTTTATTTGAGGACATGACTACAGATTATGAAGATTGGATATTTCATTGCCTCCATTTCCTTGTGTCGTCTTTATTTGAGGACATG
>SNQJ01S0053511.1:44967-73280 GCA_010110895.2 Picea sitchensis | reverse complement strand
TGTGGTTCAATCTCTCTCTAGGGTTACATGCACAAAAATGTGCTTATAATATATTAAGATGAAGCATACAGTTCTTGTCTATGCTCTTAGCTAGCATATATTCTTTATTCTCCTCTCTGTCTCTCCCCTTCCTACGCACCCAGTTGTAGGATTCGATCTCCACACCCAACTGGAGATCTTACAATACTAGAAGGCTCTCACACTTAGCACTTCTCCCTCTCACAACAATAATCACTCATGCCAATAGTAAACTAGAATGAAAATAACAACAACAATTACAACAACCTTACCAAGGTCCTCTTGACCTTTATTTATACATTACAATAGCTCACCGACATCCTTAGGCACAAAGCTAGGTGTCAAAACCCTAGATACCAAAAGCCTAGGTGTCTAAAACACTATGTCAACTTGACCTGCGTTTTCAGGGCTTTTCCAACTTGTCTTTCCTTCCTTCTCGTGCGGTGCTCCAAAGCATCCAACGATGGATTTTTTCACTTGCTGAGTTTTCCATGATCCGTCTTCCTTGTTGATCTATCATCATCGATCTCCTTGTCCAAAGGCTTTCTTTCTCTTACTTCACTCTATATTTTCTTCTCTTTTTCTCACTTTGACCCAGTAACAGTCACTGTGTCTTTTGTGCAGTTCACATTTTGCCTTTTCTTCCTTGTTCTTCACTTGCTCCCATAACCAAGGGCCAACAGGACCCCAACACTCACCTGTGACTCATCCCGAGGCACTTCAGATCTGATCCTTTTGTTTTACTTTGACTTCAGAATGCGTAGTGCATCCTTTGGTTTCTTCTCTATGCCTCCCTTCTTTCCTTGTGCAAACTGCCTTTTCTGTGTCTGGTTCCCAGTTTCAACTGCACCTGGTACCTAGACCCTTTTCCTTATTCTTTTAATGAGAGATGTGAGGTAGCTAGTTTTCATAATACAACTTCAGCTAGCTCCCGTTCACCAGACCTTCCTTCCATTCTCCATTCAAAGTCTTCAGCTACGCAACTCCTCCCTTTGTAACATAGGCGATCTCATATGGCCCGAGCCAATGTGTTCTGAACTTCCCATGATGCTTCATGAACTTAATTTCATATACTAGTACTAGATCGCCTTGCTTAAATGCCTTCTTCTTGATGTGTCTGTCATGGTAGGCCTTCTCTTTTTCCTTCTGAACTTGCTGATGGAATCCTACAATAAATTTGTCTTCTTCTAGTTTGACCAACTGTGCAAGCCTCTCTCAAACAAAACCAGTGTCGTCCATATCTGTAAAGGCATCAATTCATAAGATTGGTACCAAATATTCCATTGGGACAACGACTTCAAGGCCATACATCAACTTGAAAGGGGTCTGCATTGTTAGCTTCTTGCAAGTGGTTCGATAGGCCCAAAGTACTACTGGTACTCTTAAATCCCAGTCATCTCTATTGACATTGCAAATCTTCGTCAGCGTTGTCTCCAAGATCTTGTTGAATGCTTCCACTATCCCATTTGCTTGTGGATGGTAAGGCATGCTCTTCTGATGGTGGACTGTAAATTCCTTAGTCAGGGATTCAAATATTTTATTTATGAAATGTGTGCCTTGATCACTCATAAGGATCTTTGGGCATCCAGATATGGTTATGATGTCATCAAATATGAAGTGCGCAACTGTGGTTGTACTACATTCCTTAACTACTCTTGCTTCAACCCATCTGGTCAAGTATTATGTCGTAGTAATGATGTACCTTGCTCCTGTGCGCTTTCCCAAAGGGTTTATAGGTCCCACAAAGTCAATGGCCCATTTCTAAAACGCTTGTAGGGTCAACTGCGGTGCTAAATGAATTTCATCTCTTCTAGATGGTTTCCCAACTCTTTGGCATACATCGCAGGCTCTGTAATAGTCTTTAGCATCTCTGTGTAAGGTAGGCCACCAAAGGCCTGCTCTAAGAACCTTCTGCGCAGTTTCTTTTCTTGTGTAATGTCCTCTTGCAATGCCTTCATGAGATTCTGCGAGGATCAATGGTCGCTCTGCCTCCATAACACATCTCCTTAATATCTCATCAAGTCCCATCTTGTATAGTTGTCCAACTATAAGTGAAAAGTCTGCAGCGCGCACTACTAGTTGTTTCTTCCATGGAATTGTATACTCACTAAGTGCCATTCCTGTTGATAGGAACTGGACTATATCTGTGAAGTGGTCATCAATATTTCTAATGGCTAGTAACTGTGCATACGACAGTGCATCCTCCAAACTGGTCATCTCTTCGCCATGTTCCAACCTTGACAAGTGGTCAAGACCTTTGTTCATTCTTCCTGGTTTAACCACAATTTCGAAATCATATTCCCTAAATAGAATAAGCCATCTAAATATTCTCCCTCCCAACACTGGCTTGTTGACTAGGTATTTTACCGCGGAGTGATCAATAAACATTTTAAAGTGTCCTCCCAACAAGTAGTGGCAAAATTTCTGCAGCGCATACACCATGGCTAATCCTTCTCTCAGTGGTGGTGTAATTAATCCCAGTTGTGGATAGTTTCCTGCTAGCAAAAGCTAACAGATGGTCAATATCTCCTTCCCCAGGTTGTGCCAACACTGGTCCTAAGGCAATAGAAGATGCATTGACATGCACATGAAACTCCTTGCTCCAATCTCGGAAGACCAGAATAAGCACAATAACCATTTTCTATTTCAGTGTGTCGAAGCTCTACTGGCATTCTTCTGTCCAACTAAACTGGCAATATTTCTTCAAAAGATTCTCCATGGGTGCTGTAATTTGGGCATATCCTTTGATGAAATTCTTGTAATATCCAGTATGTCCCAATGCAGTGCTCAGTTGTTTGACCGAAGTAGGAGGTGGAAGATCAACGATAATGGCAATTTTAGATGGATCTACCAACAATCCCTGCTTGCATACAATATGAACTAACAACACTCCAAATGGTGAGAAGAAGATGCACTTCTTCATATTCAAGGAAATTTGACAGTACCTGCATTTTTCCAACATTAGCCTTAGACATTCAATATGGTTTTTCAATAAACTAAAAACAGTCCAATCATCAAAATATGCTTCTAGAAATTTATGTAGGAACTCCTTGAATGCTTTGACCACCACCCTAGAAAAGATGGTTGGGGCATTCTTCAATCCAAATGACATCACTGTATACTGGCATGATCCCCATTCTGTTGCAAATGTGGTCTTATGGCGATCGTCCTTGACAATCTGGATCTGATGGTATCTTGAAAAGCTATCTGTAAAAGAATATACCTCCTGGCCTCCCACATTATCTAAGACTTCGTCCATGAATGGCCTAGGGAAGGGGTCATGCAAGCAGGCATCATTTAACTTCCTAAGATCTACACAGATCCTGATCTCTCCTGTCTTCTTGTCTTGCACCACCATAGGGCTAATCCATTATGATTCTTCGACAGGTTCTATAATCCCTGCTTCCATCATTCTGTCGATCTCAATCTTCACTTTCTCCTTATATTTAGGGTTCAATCTGTAGGGTCTCTATTTGACTGGTCTTACATCTGGTTTCAAAGGGATCCTCATCTCTCCCATAGACCTTTTAATTCCCTTCATATCAGTGAACTTGGTCGGAAACAAGTCCTGATATTCGTGCAATAACTCTGTGATCTTGTTAATGATAGAAACATCCCAATAATCTCCGACATTTGCAATCTTTGGCATTTGATCAGTTCTAATATTGAATTTCTTAATCTTGATTGGTTGTCCAATGAATGGTATCTCAACTCCTGGTCCTTCCACATCTCTCTGTCCTTATGTTTCTGCGATGTTCACCTTCCTAGGATCATCGTCTTCATCAGCATTGATGTTGTAACAACTTTGCAGTTTCTGGAGAGGCTCAGTCCATTCGCCCTCTTCTTGTTCCAAAGAGAGGCTAGATGTTTCCTCAAATACTTTCTGTCTTACAATCTGTAACACTTGATCCACTAAAGGATATTGGATTTCAAATAAGAAGGTGGTTACAAAATTATGAGTTATACCTTGCCAATCTGCAGTGATGAGGCCCATCTCCGCTTGAAGGTACCAGTTAATAGGGGTTGTGTTCAGCGTGTTGATGAATTTGTGTACCCACTGCTCTTGAGGAATGTTGCTTCAGGCTTCCTCGCAACTTCGCACATGGTCCTTCGGGCAGCTTCGACCTATGTACCTAACTTCGCAGCCTTCTTCTTGTGCTGAGAACCACGCTATCATCAAAGTATGACATTGTATCCAGTCTGTAATATTTCTTTTGTGGTCCCCCATGATCTTGCTGGTGTTTCTTTCAAGGCCTCATCCATTTCCAAAAATCTCTGTTGTGTTGGTACACTTGCTTCAAATTCCGACAAGAAGGTTTCTAAAGGATTCATACCATCAAAGGTGGGTAAGTTACTTACTGTTGTGTCGATCCAACGAACTTCTCTGGTTAATCTAGCACATCGTCTTGTAGATACTTCATACATTTTGTTCTTCCAGTTATCCAGTGATTCTTCTGAATCTGATGAACATGCATTGTCACTTCGCCAACTTAGGTTCCCATCGGCTGTAGGATTAATGTAATCATGTTGTCTGGTTGTTAGTTTGTATATGTTTTCTAGTTCATATGTGCGGTCTTCTTCTCTGATAGGTTTTGTGTATCGTTGACCTTCATCTAGATCTAAAGGTGCGATGACCCTAAGGGCATATCTTTCAAACGTCATTTGTCTTTTCTTTAAATCAACCATAGTGGAATTATTGAAAGCCCAATCAATTCCTCACAGCATAGGGTAAGGACAATTGTCATCAACTATCTCAATTACCTCAAAATATGCAAATGTTATTACTCCGTCGATGTCCACATGGACATGTTCCAATCTTCCAAAGGGGCTTATAGCTTGCTGATTAGCCATCCTAAGCCTGATAGGGGAATAGATCAACTTCAGTTTTCCCATTAGTTCCCAGGTTTGCTTTGTCATGACATTCACCTCCGACCCTAAGTTGAGGACCACATAGTCTATGTCATACTCTCCTATTTGAGCATTCAAGTGTAATTCCTTATTTGTCCTTCTCCTTTTTTAGACTTGGTGTATTTGCCTATTTAGTAAGGAGTCTATCTTTCCTATCCCATACTGTCTGATTAAATTATGTAGCTCTTGTACAACGCTTTCATCCCGAATCAACCTAATACAAGTATATAAAAATTCCATGAGCCTGCTTACCTCTTTTCCTTCTTTTGGTGAAGCAGACTGATCAAATGCTAGAGGCATTCCATATTCTCATACTTCTGGTCGTGTCTTTGATGAATAACCTTGGTCTACTTTGAACTCTTTTCTTGCCTCCTCAAATATTTGTCTTTCTTTCTTTGCATCAAAAGTTTGGGTCTTCTCTGCAGATTTCCTAATTCTTGAGTCTTCTGTAGTCTTTCCTTGGGTCAATCTGTCTTCTCCTATAACAATGCATCCTCTAGTGATAAAAATGAATCTAGGGTCTTCTCCACAAGGTTCAGCATATATCAGTTTCACTTGCGGGTTCTACTGAGGTCCTCATCTTTCCTGAAGCTTATCTAGTAGCACGGGACAATCTTCTATAACGTGTTCAAAAGAACTGCAGTAGCTGCAAGTAGTGCAAGGGTTCTGACAGTCCCTTGCTAAGTGTCTTGGTTGCACGCAGTTGTAACAGATGATCTGTGCTCGACCTCAGCCCATACCTCCTCCTCATCCTCTTCCTCTGAATCCACCGTGAGGATTGAATTTTTCTCTCCCCAGAGAATTATACTACATAATGTTTCCTTGTTGCTGTACTTCGCCTTTAATTTTGTATATGTATCTTGACCTTTCATGCATGAGGTCATAATCCCTACAATCCCTATCATCATGCCCTACTGACTTAAAGAACATGAAATACAAATTTTTGGGTGTATGAACATATTTTTGCATATAATAGCACTCACCAGGGTGATATTTATTTCTGCATACTTTGCACCAGGGTAGTGTGACTTGCTTCAAAGGGCCCAGAGCTCTAGAGGCCAAGTATTCATGAAATAAGGGGAAAATTCTCCTTGTCATGGCCTTCTAATTTTCATTTGACACACTAGATGTCTTCTCTTTTGTATTTTCCCTTGTCTTTCTTCATATCTTCGACCTGCAGAGATAAACAAGTTAGCTGATTCAAGATTTGACTCATACCTGAGCTGGATTCTCCCATATGAGCTGATTCTAACTTCATGGCGATCTCCAGCACCTCATCCTGTGAAGAAATATTGTGTTGCATTAGAGGAACTCTGATGTGTGGTAAGAGAGTAGCTATGAACCATTCCTTGTTCTACTCATCTGGGATCTAGAAATCCAATCGGCCTGTTAAGGTCTTGAATCTCTGATCGAACTCCCAAACGGGTTTGGCTACCTTTTGCTTGATCTCTTTCAGTTCTGTAATACATTGTGACTCTGATTTGGGTTTCTTGAACTCTGCAATCAACGCATTCTTGATCTCATTCAGTGGCTTAGGCTGTGCAAGTCCTTGAACAAGCTTCATGTACTAACTTAGTGCACGATCCCTCAGGGTGGTACTAAACTAAGTTCTTTTAACAACTTCATCGGTGACATTATTAATATTCCATAAGCTTCACATAGGAACCAGTGTTGATCAAGATCTTCAGATCCATCTCCCCAAAGTTAGGGAGCCTCATCTCATCTGCCATAGATCTACCTAGGTTTCCTGACTGAGTATATGTTGAACTACTAGTGACAGTGCTCTGAACGCTTTGGTGACTCTGATTACTTACTTTGATTGCTTAATGCTACTGAATGAAAAGGAGGAATAATAGTACTTACTTCAACAGTCTGCGCAGTTCCTGAAGTTTCTGGCTTGTCCAGATGAAGTTATTCATCTTTCCCTTCCTCTGCCCTAGCGGGTTCTGAATGTTCTTTGTCCGTCAGATATGCCTCTTCTCCACTATACAAACCCTCATCCCCGTAGTTCTACTTGAACAAGTTCGCAAGATGAACTTCTCTAAACACTCTTCCACTGCGCGTATGTCCAACTTCTGTGTCGCTGTCCGAATTCTTGAACATTAGCCTTTTCCAAATCCTATCAATGTATTGTATATTCAAGATGTTCTTCTCATGCAATAACATCTTGATCCTTAACTTTAGAAAATGTAAAAATTTTCCTCTCGGTCCCTTGAAAAAATATCTCCGGGCTTGGCTATATGAATCTACTCTGTCAACAAAAAACTCAGTGATGTACCCTCCAATGGTGCTATTGAACCAATGATCTACTGCTCGTGACATAGCGTTATCGACTCTCTTGACCTTCTTGATAAACGCCGATGTCCAAACCACAGGAGGTCTAGATCTAATCTCAAACTGGGTATCTGCTAACCTAGCTAATCACTCATATAGCTCTTGATGGATTCTTCCAAAGAAAATATTGTGTATATCGGTAAAGATATATCTTCCTAACCAATCCTCTGTACTCAGATTAGGGTTCTTGTTTTGGGCTTCAGCGAAGTCCTTTTCTTGATCCTCTATCCACTTTTGAATCTCTATATTTGATGGAAACCACCTTGAAATTCCCTCAAGAAGATTCCTATCATGAAAATGGAACCATTTATTGGCACAGGGGTAGATGCAGGGTTCAACTCCAAGAGCGCACTGAGAAGACCTAACTACTGTCCCTTTCGGCAACACCTACGAAGTAGATGCAATCTCACCCGAAGCAACTATGGGGGGGTTGTAGGATAGAGATGTCTACAACCAAGGGGAACATCAAGTGGATCTAATACAAAACAATATATCATGCATATATCACCTATCAACTTAGATATACTCCACACAACTATCGATCGGATCTAACACAATAATGCAATAGAAGTATATCAATGACAAAGAATAGAGCACCAATCACACATATGACACAAGATATACGTGGTTCACCCTCTCTCTAGGGATACGTCCACATAACTGTGCTTATAATATATTAATATGAAGCATACAATTCTTGTTTGTGCTCTTAGCTAGCAGATATTCTTTCTTCTCCTCTCCGTCTCTCCCCTTCCTGCGCACCCAGCTGTAGGACTCGATCTCCATACCCAGCTGAAGATCTTACAATACTAGAAGGCTCTCACACTTATCACTTCTCCCTCTCACAACAATAATCACTCATGCCAATAGTAAACTAGAACGACAGTAACAACAACAATAGAAAAAACCCCACCCAGGTCCTCTTGACCTTTATTTATACATCATAATAGCTCATCGACATCCTTAGGTACAAACCTAGGTGTCAAAACCCTAGATACCAAAACCCTAGGTGTCTAAAACCCTAGGTTAACTTGACCAGTGTTTTTAGGGCTTCACCAACCCATCTTTCCTTCCTTCTCACATGATGCTCCAAATCATCCAACGATGGCTTTTTCCACTTGCTGAGTTGTCCATGATCCATCTTCCTTGCTGATCTTTCATCGTTGATCTCCTCGTCCAACGACTTGCTTTCTCTTACTTTGCTTTGTCTTTTCTTCTCTTTTTCTCACTTCGACCTAGTAACAATCACTGTGTCTTCCGCGCAGTTCACATTTTTCCTTTTCTTCCTTGTTCTTCACTTGCTTCCATAACCAAGGGCCAACATTCCTATATTTGAAGTTCAGATAGACGCAAATGGTGTAGAAAAATGGTTGAATCTGCTAGAAGGGTATTTTTTTGTCCATAACTTTTTGAATAGAGAAAAGATTACTTTTGCGCTCCTCAAAGTTGTTCACCATGTCAAAGACTGGTGGAAGACTTTGGGTGAGCAAAAGGAAACAAAGGAACATTCATTATTTACATTCGCACTCACTTGGGAGTCCTTTAAGGATTCTATTAAGGAACAATACTACCTCGTTGGAAGTTATGACAACCTATATACAAAATGGACCACACTGTGGCAGGAAAGGGACCAAGCAGTGCCATAGTTCCTAAATATCATCCATACCTTGTGCACCAAGATAGGTATCAAAGATTATGAGTGACATCTTATTCTCAAGTACCATGGTGGTCTGCATAGATACATCCAGGCATAAATGGAGTTTCTAGACATCTTGTCCTTAGGCACGACTTATCGATATGCCGTCAAAATCGAGAAAAAGATTAAACAAAAGACACAGAAGTTTGGGTTTGGGAACCCCTCACAATAGAATCAGGGCAAGGGCATCCCCAAACCTAAAAAAAAAGGGTAGAGCAAAGATGGACAACTTCAAGACAACTAGTCTAGTTCACAAACAAAGAAGGAAAATGGGAAGATGAAGAAAGATATCGGGAAGTGGTGTGACTTCCATAAGAGCCCTCCATAAGAGCCCCTAGCATAACACTGTTGATTATTGCTCAAAGTAGTCATTGGTGGCTGAGGTGAAAGCCTATGAATCAAATGTGGGTTCTGACTCTGAGTTAGAATGAGAAAAGGGGAGACATATCATTAAAACGGAACCTAGTGCCACCGTTGCTACCACCAAGATCCAACTCGATGAACCTGAGGAGCCAAAGGAAGGTGAGAACCTCTTTCTTTGACATATGTGGGTGAAAGGAACCCCACTGCACTTCATTGTTGATATTGGTAGCCAGAAGAAACTCATCTGGCTACCACTACCACACCTGAAGTGCCACACCTGCAACCCTACATCATTGGATGGATCCGCCAAGGAATCAATCTTCGCGTCAGCCAACAGTGTCGCATGTCCTATGACACCAAGCCCTTCAAAGATGAGGTATTTTGTGATGTTTATCCCCTTGAATTTTTTGATGTTATTTTGGTCCAACCTTATTTATGGAAATATCATGTTGTATATGAGTCTAGGCCTCACAGTGTTATTATTACTTTGGACAGAAAATTGTATAGGATACCCGAGGTAGTCCCACCTAGTTACATTTCCTTGATCTCTGCCAAGAAATGCAGGAAGGTCATCTTTCATACCGAGAAGTTTTTCTTCTTCATGATTTGATCTCCGAGTGAGCAAAAGATTGCATCTACATCCATGGACTCTGGGGTTGACTTCTCCATGTAGCATAAGAAAGTGGATAAGGTCGTGAAAGAATACAAAGACATCTTCTCCTCACCTATTGGGGTACCTATGCACTGTTAGGTCAAGCATTCAATCGATATGATCCCCGACGCAGCGCTACCCAATGGTCCATTCTATCCTCCCTATCTATTATAAAACGAGGAGATCAAGTGTCATATCCAAGAACTACTCCAAAAGGGGAACGTCCGACCCAACTCATCACCTTGTGGAAGCCCAATCATGCTTGTGCAGAAGAAAGATGGGACCTAGTGACTCTGCATTGATTACTGATCCCTAAATAAAATCACATTCAAGAACTGGTACCCGATTTCCCAAATTGATTGTCTACTTGATCAGATCAAGGAGGCCAAATACTTCAGTAAGATTGATCTAAATTTTGGATACCATTAGGTCCCAATAGAGTAGACAAATCTATGGAAGACTACCTTCAAGTCAAAAGAAGGTCTTTTTGAATGGTTGGTCATGCCATTTGGTTTGAAAAATTCCCCAACAACTTTCATGAGGGTGATGGATGATATCTGGATGACATCCTCATCTACAAAAAAACTTGAGCGGAACAATTGCAACATATTCAACAGGTTCTACACACTTTGCGGCAACACAAGCTATATGCCAACTTGGAAAAATGCTCCTTCGGCATCGACAGGCTCCAGTACTTAGGCTACATTGTTGATGAGCATGGTGTGCATGTGGATCCAACCAAGATCCAGGTCATCCATGACTAGCCAACCCCAACCACACTCACTGATCTTCAGAGCTTCTTAGTGCTTGCCAATTTCTATTGCTGGTTCATGTTGGGATTCTCCCATATTGCATGGGCCCCCAGCCAAGTAACCATAGGTGGTGGTAAGGAAATGTTTGTGTGGGTCTTGTCCCCCAAAAAAGCATTCGATGATTTGAAGCAACGCTTGTGCTCAACCCCAGTGCTTTCATTACCCGACCTGCAACAACCCTTTGATATTGAGACAACTACTTCCAACTATGTTGTGGGAATAATACTCACTCATCACGACCACCTCGTGGCCTATCATAGTGAGACGCTATCAGATGTCGTTCGTAAGTACCATAATTATGACAAAGAAATGTAAATCATTGTGCAATCTTGCTTCTAGTGGAGGAATTACATTCTCGGGAAGGAGACAATCATCCACATTGATCATAAGTCGTTGTAGTTCATGCAGACACAAGAAAAATTTCAGAATGACTTCCATCAGAAGTGGTCCACATACTTACAACATTTTCATCTCAACATCAAGTATAAAACATGAAGTACCATCTACATCACTGATTGCCTCAACCAACATCCAGTTGTATCACTCACCATGGTTCTAGACTCTTGTGGCCACGAGACCTCTGGATGGCCCCACCTCTATGAGATATATCCTGACTTCACCACCACCTACCAAATGTTGGGAACAAACATAGTTGTCACTAATTTCCATCTTCAGGATGAGATTTTGTGACATCTAGGCCATATTTTTGTTCCATCGAGTGAGAGAGTGAAGATGATTTGGGAATCCCACTACAGTCGAGTGGCAGGACACTTCGGCGTAGAAAAGAAAGTGGCAGTGTTGTAGCAACATTTCTACTAGCTGAAATTTCGACATGATGCTAGAAAGTATATCAAGTCCTACACTTCCTGTGCTATTGCCAAACCGACCACTAAGAAACAAGGTCTGTACACCCATCTGCCTACTCCTGGAAAGACCTAGCAATAAAACTCAATGGACTACATGTTGGGCCTTACGTCCACCAAGCGGGGAAATGACTGTGTTTTTGTGGTTGTTGATCCCTTTTGCAAGATGGTAATTCTGGCCACATGAAAGAAGAGAATCACAGTGGAGGCAACTATTGTTGGCACAGGGGCAGACCCAGGGTTCAACACTTCAACAACGCACCAACAAAACCCTAACTATCGTCCCTTTCAACAACACCTGCGAAGCATATGAAGTCTCACCTGAGGTAGAGGTAAGGGGGGGTTGCAGGACTCACGTGTCTACAACCTAGCTGGGACACAGATCTGTGATTACACTCTTCAATAGAGAACTTTATCCAATAACGTGCATTAATTTATGATTCTTATTCGCTTCGCAGATTAAACCCTAAATATAGAACGACATTGTAATAAACATATCAAACACCTCTAAGCACTTAGCATAATCTCAGATCTAACATTCATTCACATAATAAACACTAAGCATCCATAGATCTATCTACCATACATCAAGAACAATGCACTAAGAAAATAAATACATAAACACCATGAACACATTGCACAAAGCACAAGAACACAGGGTATACGTGGTTCATCCTAGTGTGGGGCTACATCCACCGACTCTTCTCTTCTTTATTAGTCTCTTCAATCTTCTTACATGCACCAAGCCATAGATCCAACTCCATAAAGGATAGGAGATCTGCACACACCCCGCTAGATTCTCCTTCCTCAAATTAGATCAAAGCACCAAGCCTTACACAAATGATCCACACCAAGATCTTACAAAACGATTTCACTTAGCTCTGCAAGTCTCAACACACCCATGCACAAAGCCAACTAGCCATGCACTAAGCCAAATAATGAATAGTCACTACTCACCCCCTACTTACATCACCTAGCTACCTATTTAGACATTACAAAAAGGGTCCTAAGCATGGGTAAACCCATGGGCCGAAATCACATACTCGTTACATAAACCCTAAAATCCCCAAAAAGTCCACAAAATGGGCGAGATCCCATGATCTCTGCTTCCCCTAGGTGCTCCGTCTTCGACCAGCCTGTCAAAGTCCCAAGAATGGTCAAATATGACCAACGTTTCCTCAAAACCTAATCAAGGGCCAACATTCCCCCAACACTCACCTGTGACTCGTCCCGATTCACTCCGATCTGGGCAACATTGCTTCAAAGGCTTCAAGCTTAGCTCGAGCTACCTTGACTTGCTGCTTCTCCGGAGACTCTTGCTTGGTGAACTCCTGGATAATTGCTTGGTGACAAGACCCTCTAGGGGCTGCTCTACTATTGTGACCACATGTTCCAGTTGTGATCCTTGTCCCTCAATTTCTTCAAAAAGTGTGCAGGCTTCATCCTGCACCAGTTGGAGTCTCTGGGTCACCTCCATAACTCGACTCTGGATGACAGTGACCTGCTGTTGAACTGTGCGCTGCTCTTGTGACCTCTTCATATTCTCAATGGTTGTGAGTTTTTTTAGCTGTGCTTGCACTGTCAATGCATGTTTCTTTGCTTCCTGGAGATGTTCCTCCAATCTCCTCAGCTCTGAGTATTCTGCAAGGTGCTCATAGGTCTACGCACTTTGGTCACTGATTTGCTTTCATTCTGAGGTCAATGACATGATTTTTTCTACTGCTCTCCTGGCAGTTTCTTCCCTTTGATCTTGTACTTCTTGCGGAGTGCTAAGCACTTCTACTCTTGCTTGGAGCTACTGGATATCTTCAATGAGCTTCCCCACTTGGCTCTCGATTGTCTCTTCTTCCATCTATACCAAGCCTGACACAGAGCGAAGTGTTCTATTCACTGCCACTTTAACTCCAATCTGCTCCGCGAGCAACTAATCTTTCTCTTTCTAGATTTGTTCTCTGTCCACTTTGAACTTCGCCCAGAGGTCATCTTTCTCTTTCTACACAACCCTAAGTTTCTTTAAGGCCTCCTCCTTTTCTTGCCTCAAGGCCTCTGTGTCCTACTCCTTTTCTTCATGTACTCGACGAAGTCAAGTCTGTGTTGCATCTGCTAATCTGCACAATTTGGTGTGCTCATCCCCCAATTCTACATTCTCTGTTGAAGGTGGTGCAGTGGACACTACATGGCTCGACGGTATCACTTGTTGCATGTCTTGCAGTTCTTTCTCAATCCTATCATACATTGCTTGTTGTTGGGTTTCATGTCTCTGTAGGATGTTCTATGAGGCATCTTCTACAATGATGATGATGAGCTGGATATCATCCATCGTGAGTACGTTCTGTGAATGAGGCTTAGTGGCTTGAGATTTCTTCCGCGCTGAGGGTTTCTACAGAGAACCCTTCCTCTTCTTTGATGTCTTGACCTTTGTAAGTGGGTTCTTTGGCAATTTTACTTCACCCTCTTCTTGCTTGTCTTCTTCCCCTTTCTCCTCTTGGTTTACTTAGTCTCCTCCTCCTCCCGCAGGTGATTCAAATGCAGTTTCCTCCGATGCGCTTTTCTTTTCCTCACTGTTTACGTCTTGTACTTCCTCCTTTTTCTTCTTTTTCTTTGTGCTGCCTAGTTCGTCATACTTGGTCCAGGTTACCAAAGGACTTCCGATGATATCAGGGTCGGAGAGCTATGTTTCTTTTACTGGTACAAGGAATTTCGTAGGCCATTCCTTTGTTGTTTCCTCCATATCTTCCTCAGTCAATTTGTAGTAAGAATGTAGCTCCTCCTTGTTTTCGTCCCTGGGCGTGGTGATATATATGAAGTGTCGATCTGTGTGAAACTTTGCGAGTGGCTTGAACCGATGGAGTGTATTCGGCTTCATTCAAGGGAAAGATTCAATGGCTCATTTTAGCTATAGGTAGTATGTGTGGAAGATAGTGTTCGACTACCACTGCTTTGCCATATCGCTTGAATACCACAAGGTGGTGAACCTCGCAACCAATGGTTCAGATGGCTCGACTTCAGGGAATGTCGCTCTCTCTGGAATCTCCCAATCGACAAATGCAATAAGAATCAACCACCAACTGAAGTGGAATTCATAACCTTGGTCCTGCGCTTCGTTGCAACCCTTCTCCAACTCATTGACGAGGTAACTCGCCTAGTTCATCTGCATCCCTTTGACGCACTTTCCTGCAAGGTTGACTACGAATCTTGTTACTTGCGTAGGGCAGTTCTTTCTGACGATATTTCCCGCTATCGACTGAAATTCTAGGCGCACTATGCCATCCCGATGGAGGCTACCTTGTAGCCTCGCTTCCCTTTCTCCACCTCGCCATATGCCTCCTTTATTCGCTATGCCAGGGAGCGATCTACAACGTTCCCTGGGTAGAATTGCTAAGGATTTGGTCCCTACATGCTTAGTCCAGTAATGGGGTGGATCAACATCAGATCCACAGTGATGCGCCCATCCAACCATAGGTACCCGCCATGGAAGCACAACAGGAGGAGTTTAGCGCACGTGTTAACCCCCTGATGTCTGCCGAAGTGTGGGATCTTCATCACATTTAAGATAGTTGACCTCACAATCTCCTTGATCAACAACTAGGGAACTATCTTAGGCTTCTTCCCAGTCATCTTTGTCAAGTATCTATGTGGTGTGAGCATTCCATAGTTCTTCCTATCACCGAGGTTAAAATCACTTATCTTAAGAGCCAGGATCAGTCCCAACTGCGGTCCTATTGCGCGTATCCCTTTCGGGAGGTACACAGTGATGAGTGTGTACTCAAAATCTCTTGGGACGTTGTCATGACTAACCATGCCAGCCAAAGGTAGGATGTAGTTGGGCAAGACCGACGGGATCTGCTTTGCGTTTTCCAGATCGTCACGGTGCTTGCTTCTCTTCTCCGTCACGGTTTGGGATGGTCCAGATCGATGTCCAGTAAAGAGGGATGCTTGAAATCCTCCCATCGATGAGGCCTGTACTTCTGCGGACATGACTTTCTTAGCCACAAGGTCTATTAATATCTCCTCCACAAACTTCTCTACTGCGTTGCGTTCGCCCGACATACATGCTCGTGGTCAAATAACTCGGGTAGGCGAATAGATACTCAAGGTAATTAATGGCGAGGTATAGATAGCATAGCGTAGTAGGAAATCACTTCTCTATTAGCTCAAATATCTCAGTTTGCAAAAGTGGTCTTGATGTGGCATTCAATGGAATAAATAGACAATGTCGTAACAGATTCCTCCAATGGGAAGGAATACCTCAATCCATCCATTATGGCGCGATCTCAACGGTCTAATGGCGATATTTCTGACAATAACTGCGTTTCTAACTGTTCTAGAGCGTCATTCTAATGGTCAGGACACCTCCAACGGTCATATAGCTTCGTCATGGTGAAGTGCCAATCTGCGTTGTTCTACTATTTCGACGATGTTCAAGTTCTGCAAGCCTGCCTTCCGCTAAGTCTTTTCTGGAACTCCCTGTAGTTTTTCTAATTTTTCTTTCTTCTTATTGAGCTTTCTGGCCTTATTTCTTGTGATCTGAGCTTTTGTATTCTTCTTTCCATTCTCATTCTTATCTTCCCTTAGCGTAGTAACTTCACACTGCTGAGATTCTTTCAAAGGGTTCGTGAGTAATACATCTTCTCTTACTATTCCCGGGGTAGATGCACTTCTTTCCTACATGGGAAGGTTTTTCAAGCCTTCCTGCATTCTTTCAACTTCGACAACTAAGTCTCTGGCCCTCAGTTTCTTTGACTTGTCCTCTTGTTATTCTATTAAGCGCACTATTTTCCTAGCCATGAAATCTCTTAATTCTTGATTTTTCTATTCTGTGTCTACCTCCTCTTCTTTTCTTCAGATCTGATCTTTCTCATTCCAAGTCTTCCCTAACAAAAGTGAAAAAGGGGTGTTTTTCTAAACAAACTTAATAACTTCAAATTCTTCTTTGGTCGATGTTCCATGAGAAATCGTCGGTACGTTAGTAACTCTTCCACACATGGTTCTCATCTTTCCTTTAAACAATCCTATCCTTCCCAATGAAGGAATCATACCTGGCTTTCCCAAAATTTCCCAATTACTCCCTGGCATAAGATTCACTTGTGTTTCCTCATGTAATACACCGTCTATGTCAAAGTCTCCTATTCTTGTTTCTATGCACTACTTTTCTTTTAAGATATATGGTAAAATGATGTCTCTATGATCATTCAGGGTTTCTTTCAGCTGCAATAACATAGATTCTGATTCTCTCTAGTTTTCTATCATATCCTGAGTTTCTTGACCTTCTTCATGGTTTTCTTGTCTTATGTTCATCTTTTCAACTTTAGCAATCATTCTAGGGCAATCCAAAACCTCATGATCAACGACTTTACAACAAATACAAGTAGGACCTACATTAGGGCATTCCTTAGCAAGATGTCCCGGTCTTCTGCAACTATAACATAATGTCAATCCTCTCTTTCTTTTAAACGATCCCCAACCTTTTCTGTACTACGCACTGGGATCATAGTGATGGACCTGCAAATTTTTTTTTCTAGGATCCTGCATCCACTTGTTAGTCCAAAAATTGTTTCTATGCATAGGAATAACATATCTTTCACTATTTCTATCAAATTTATTCAGATCAAAACTTCTTTCTTCTAGTTGTGCCCTAGTTCTTAGACTAGGAAAAAATCTATCAAACATACCTAGATTCATACTTTCGAAGAAAAATTCTCCATTTATCTTACCTTTACTAGAGCACAAAGCTTTAAGATCTTACCTCTTTTCTTAACATCGAGATTCTCTTTTAGCATAGAGCTTCGCAAGTCAAGTAGAATATTGTGCTCTATAGCAACAAATCTATGCACAAAGATTTTTCTTTTCTTCAGTTCCCAACAATCATAGTTTCAGTTCCTGACAACAGAACCATTTGTTGGCACAGGGGAAGACCCAGGGTTCAACGCTTCAACAATGCACCAACAAAACCCTAACTATTGGCCCTTTTGGCAACACCTGCGAAGTAGATGAAGTATCACCTGAGGTAGAGGCAAGGGGGGGTTGCAGGACTCATGTGTCTACAACCTAACTGGGACACAGATATGTGATTACACCCTTCAACAGAGCACTTTAGCCAATAACATGCATTAATTTATGATTCTTATTCACTTCGCAGATTAAACCCTAAATACAGAAGGATGCTGTAATAAACAGATCAAACACCTCTAAGCACTTAGAATAATCTCATATCTAACATTCATTCACATAATAAGCACTAAGAATCCATAAATTTATCTACCATACATCAAGAATAGTGCACTAAGCAAATAAATACATAAACACCATGAACACATTGCACAAAGAAAAAGAACACATGATATACATGGTTCACCCCAGTGTGGGGCTACGTCCACCAACTCTTCTCTTCTTTATTAGTCTCTTCAATCTTCTTACATGCACCAAGCCACATATCTAACTCCGCAAAGGACATGAGATCTATGCACACCCCGCTAGATCCTCCTTCCCCAAATTAGATCAAAGCACCAAGCCTTACACAACTAATCTGCATCAAGCACTTACAAAATGCTTTCACTTAGCTCTGCAAGTCTCAACACATCCATGCACAAATCCAACTAGCCATGCACTAAGTTGAATAATGAGTAGTCACTACTCACCCCCTACTTACATCACCTAGATACTTATTTATACATTACAAAAAGGGTCCTAAGCATGGGTAAACCCATGGGACGACATTACATACTTGCTACATAAACCCTAAAAGCCCCAAAAATACCACAAAATGGGCAAGATCTCGTGATCTCCTCTTCGCCTGGGTGCTCCGTCTTTGACCAGCCTATCGAAGTCTAAAAATGGTCAAATATCACCAGCGTTTCCTCAAAACCTGGTCTAGGGCCAACAAATACCAGGCTCTTCTTTAAACGAGTGTGGGTACATTTTGAGATACCACAAACCATTATCTCATATCGGGACAATCAATTTCTCAACACATTTTGGTTGAGCCTCTGGTCACTTCTGGACACCAAGCTCACCAAATCCATTTCCTTCCACCCCTAGACGGATGGTCAAACTAAGGTCGTCAACCAAATGATCATGCATATCCTGCGTATGTACAATTCCAAGCACCCCCACACATGGGATGAGAGCCTTCCCTATGTTCAACACAACTATAACAGAGTCATACATAGCTCAATCGAACATAGCCCCTTTCAGGTGGGGTTGGGATTTTAACCATTAGGTCCCATGGATGTTGCACTACCCCTTCTGGCCACCCAGGAAGACTCGTCCCATGATCAAACTAAAGCTGAAAAAGCCACCTGGTTTATTGATCACATTCATCCTTCCACCAACAGGTTCGTGATATTTTATAGAAGTCCAATGCCAAGTACAAGCAGCTCCATGATCAACACCAGGTGCCACACAAGTTTCAGGTGGGAGACAAATTTTGGTTGCACTTGTAGAAATAATGCCTTATAGGGCCCCATCAGAAGATTTGTCCACTCCATTATGGACCTTACACCATCACCAAGGTCGTGGGTGACAATTCTTTTGAGCTCAACATTCACCCTTCCTTGGCTTGCACTGATTATTCAATGTGGATCTCCTTCAGTCATATTTTCCACCATTATTGGACACCTCAGAGATAGAAGATAAGTTGACACCAAAAAAACTCAACCCTAACTTCTTGGAACAAGAATCCACTGATCATATCGTGGACACATAGGTCAAGGGAACTTGCCAGCAAAGGATCCAACTTTATCAGGTTGTCAAAGAAGGGCAACTCCTGCACCAAGGCAAATGGCTCACTTGGGGCCAAATTCAACATAAATTTCCTCATCTGATGGGTGAAATCAATGCAATGGAGACCATTTCTTCCTAATCGGGGTGGATTGATCCAGGTGGATATCAGTGGCCACCCACCTATTCCAACTGGCTCATCTTGGCATTTTTTCAATCTGGCAGTTTTTTCCTAGTTTTCGGGTCTTGAACTTCTGAGGTCGTTTTGAGGCCCTAAACAATGTTTTTAGGGGTCACCAAAAAAAATTAGTAAACATAGTTTGAGTTTGATATCGTGTGCCTAAAACAGAGTTTGTATGCAAAAGTTACGACCCTAGGAAGTTGATGCACCAACTTACCCCAATGGGGCCCACATGACTTTTGGCGCTTCCTCTCCTAGGGTTAGGTTTTTGGATGTCTAGGGTTTTGGAATTCATGTTTATTGCAAAAATGATTTCGGAGCCTCATTGTACTCATCTTCTTGCGAATGAGTGCACCGTCACATCTCTTCGCAGAGATAAGATGCCACCATTCTAGGAAGCTTGTTTTCAGTCTACATTTTACAGTTTCAACATATGTATTTATTGAATAGAAGACAATTTTATTGTATCTATGTTATTGTTTATTGTTAATAATAATAATAATCCGTGATCATTTCATTCTGCTAATAAAATTTGGATCATGCTATGAGTATGGGGAGAGTGAGGATAACCAAATCTGACCTCAATGAAAAATGAGATTCAAGGGTCATAAAGGTAAGTGATCTATGTTCTTTCAGGCAAACAATTTACATACCTTGGATATGCTTGATTTTTGAACAATCATATTTTTTTCTTGATAACCTACAATCTGGTTCGCTATATTTTTCAAGTGCGTGTATCATATATACTCTAAATGGTATCTAATTTGTAGGAAATGCAAGACTTCAAGAGATAAAGAAAAATATTATATGTGCTCATAACCATGGTTGTGATTGTTTCTTTCATGGTATTATATCTACTTTTTGCAAACAAACTATTCAACAAATACAAGATTCCCATAGTAAATAATGGTCGCCATGCAACATTTTGACAAAATCGATCAAATTTAGCAACCATATTTGTGCATGTTGTACATTTAGAGAATGCTTCTTGGTGGTTATTTTGTATTTTTTTTCATCGAATACATATCCCTCGGAAACCCATTAGTCACTTCCTCCCATTTCAAGGATTGTTCTATTGTAAACTAGATTCTATAGGGCTCAAGGCCAATACAATTATATATTCATTAAGAGCTCAACATATGACTTGTGGGAATTGATCATGGGTTTGGAGGATAATGTTGCTCCTCTCAAATACCCAAGATAAACCAAATTGATAGTTATTTTTTAGTTATGACCAATGCCAATATATTTGTTTTAATTGTAAATCACACTAGATCAATGAATGAAAAACAACGTCTGATAATTACTAGAAAATAGAAAAGGAAAACATAACTACAAGCTACATATTTTTGCATGCTTGTTTTATTATTGTGTAGTCAATTGTGCATACAACCATGGATTCCATATTATACCTATGTATCTTGGTAACTTTCCTCCCTACCCATTGAAATCTTATATTTTAGATATATGCACCCACCTCTTCCTCTTTTTGTCTTGAACACCTAGTAAATGTGTGTTTTAGAGATTTACAATAACATTCCTTCAACTTGCATACATGGTTTTCTTATTCTCTCATGTATATTCTTTGAGTTTTTATACAACCAAATCCATAAGACCTTTCTTAATTTACCTGCTACAAACTTTCCCCCATGCAACCTTTGCACTTCTACAAGTCACTACTTTGAATATGGCTCTATATTGGATCGAAAAGAGCACAATTTAAGTACTTGTTTTATATTCCAATTGTATAAAGGTAAGATAATGATTTTGTAATACAAGCATTGCATGGATGAGAAGCATGGTTTAAGGGGTTTGAAGAGATTATTAGGAATACCATGTAGAAGTTATGAAAATAATTAGACTAGGTGAGGAAAAGCAAGGGGGAGAACTAGGAATCTTAAAAAAAATTATGATGTTTTGATGGGGAGAGAATTTGAATGCTATATATGGTACAAAGAGCTCTAGGAAAGGTATGCGAGTGTGCTTTTCGGCCACACATAATAAAATGCAAGCCCAATAAAAGGATTTGGAGAAACACTTTGAGAGTATGTCTCAGTGAGGTCAGGATGTACATGAAGGATTGGAAGGTCTCATGGAGATTTCGAAAGAGGATTAGAGAAAATCAATGAGGATATACACCCCCCAAGCATGTACAATATGTGTAATCTATAACCAAATAAATTGGAGTCACACCACATGTCACATCATCATGCCACGACATAAATGGATCATATTATAATTACTAAACGTTAATAGTATTGTTCTATGTTAAAATAGTATTATGTAACTATTCATATTTTAAACTGGTAGCATTATTAATTTTCTTATTTATGTTAATTGTAATAATTAATTTGTAGGAGCTTGATACCCTTAGCACATAGCATAGGGAACTAGTATTGTCATTTTTACTATGTCCTTGTGGGGACATGCAATGACAGGCCTTATGTGATATTTCTATTTGCTCCCCAAATAACTCTTTCAAGAAATATTGTGTGTAGAAAATGCATTCTTATCCCAATGAATACTAGTCATCTCCTTTTGATATTGTATTCATAATTACTTTGAAATAAAAATTTAGTCATTTTGTGTAGATTTCCAATCACATTGTTCTTGTTATAAATAGGTACTCATACTTCCATTATTTTGTGGCCAGTATTTCTCTGGGTATAAATAGTATTAGTAATTTATAGTAACAGTTCTAAAACTAAGTGTGTTTGTGTTTTCCACAATGAAATATATATAAACAACTATATTTGGTTCTTTGAATGCTAAATTTATACTTATGGACACCAAGTACCAATGTAAGGACAATCGACACCTTATGACAATATTTCCTGCCTTATGTTCTAAATATTTTCTCATCCATAATACAATGCTCATCATGCATATTTTTCATGTTTTTTGTTGTTATTATTTTAAGAATGAATCATTCAATGATATTTGGATTATGTAACAATTCATTCATTCTCATGGTCATCGTCTTCTAGGCATTCACTATTGATTTCCTTCATTTTTTCTCAAAAGTTGATTGCCAATGCTTTTGATTGGAGTGCACTAGTTGGCTTGTGGGGTAATTCCACAATTTGATCACAATATGTTGATTCTCTCTACTCAAACTCAACTCACAATATGATCATAATATGTCGATGCACTCTACTCTACTCAAACATATGTTTTGAATGTGTTTTAAGTAGCACCAACATAGGTTGATTACGAAATCATAAAACTTTAAATACTCACAACGTGATTGTACTTGCAACAATCTTTGGCCAAGTAAATATAAATACAAATAAATACACCACCTATCACAATTTAACCTACATCATAGAACCAACACTAGCATTACCTTCCAACATTTTAAGCAAAATACGAACTAGGGAGATGACATAAATGCTCAGATTTTATCATCATATGATTTTTTCTTAAATACTTGATTTCATCTAAATAAACTTTGCAATAAATCTCTTATTTGCTTGAAATTATCCTTATATGTTTTCCAATAAATTTAACTATGTTGATTATCAATAATTAGTTTCAAGTTCTTTTGATTGCCATATATGCTTGATTTGTTGTTCTTCTCTAAAGGAATACAATGTCTACATACCACAACACCGATTTTTGTCTTCAAAAGTAAACATACTAATATTTACAAATGATCCTCTATAAATATTTCACTAAGAAGCACCCTAATACATTCTTTTGCATGGGGCAATTATGTCAAATATACATGTGAATTGGAGTTAACTTGTTAAATATTGTGTCCTTTGTTTTAGTGGTTACTTACCCCAAGCATGTACAATATGTGTAATATATAACCAAATAAATTGGAGTCGCACCACATGTCACATCATCATGCCATGACATAAATGGATCATATTATAATCACTAAATACATCATCATGCCACAACATAAATTGATCATATTATAATCACTAAATGTTAATAGTATCATTCTATGTTAAAATAGTCTTATGTAACTATTCATATTTTAAAATGGTAGCATTATTATTTTCTTATTTATGTTAATTGTAATAGTTAATTTGCATGAGCTTGATACTCTTAGCACATAGCATAGGAAACTAGTATTTTCATTTTTACTATGTCCTTGTGGGGACACACAATGACAGGCCTTAGGTGATATTTCTATTTTCTCCCTAAATAACTCTTTCAAGAAATATTGTATGTAGTAAATGCATTCTTATCCCAATGAATACTAGTCATCTCCTTTTGCTATTGTATTCATAACTACTTTGCAATAAAAATTTAGTAATTTTGAGTAGATTTCTAATCACATTGTTCTTGTTATAAATATGTACTCATACTTCCATTATTTTGTGGCCAGTATTTCTCTGAGTATAAACAATATTAGTAATTTATAGTAACAGTTCTAAAACTAAGTGTTTTTTTTTTCTTGCCGCAAAGAAATATATATATACACAACTATATTGGTTCTTCGAATGCTAAATTTCTACACTTATGAACACCAAGACTATATCTATATCAATGTACCAATGTAAGGACAATCAATACCTTATGGCAATATTTTCTGCCTACTATTCTAAATATTTTCTCATCCACAATACAATGTTTGTCATGCATATTTTTCATGTTTGTTTTTGTTATTTTTTCAAGAATGAATCATTCAATGATATTTGGCTTATGTAACAATTCATTCATTCTCATGGTCATCGTCTTCTAGGCATTCACTATTGATTTCCTTCATTTTTTCTCAAAAGTTGATTGCCAATGATTTTGATTGGAGTTCACTAGTTGGCTTGTGGGGTAATTCCACAATTTGATAACAATATGTTGATTCTCTCCAATCAAACTCAACTCACAATATGAAAACAATATGTTGATGCACTCTACTCTACTCAAACATATGTTTTGAATGTGTTTTAAGTAGCACCAACATAGGTTGATTACGAAATCATAAAAAATTAAATACTCACAATGTGATTGTACTTGCAAGAGTCTTTGGCTAATTAAATATAAATACAAATAAATACACCATCTAGCACAACTCAATCTACATCACAAAACTAGCACTAGCATTATCTTCCAACATTTTTAGCAAAATACGAACTAGGGAGATGACATAAATGCTCAGATTTTATCATTATAAGATTTTTGCTTAAATACTTGATTTCATCTAAATAAACTTTGCAATAAATCTCTTATTTGCTTGAAATTATCCTTATATGATTTCTAATAAATTTAACTATGTTGATTATCAATAATTAGTTTCAAGTTCTTTTTATTGTCATATATGCTTGATTTGTTGTTCTTCTCTAAAAGAATACAATGTATACATACCACAACATCCATTCTTGTCTTCAAAAGTAAACATACTAATATGTCCAAATGATCCTCTATAAATCTTTCACTAAGAAGCACCCTAATACCTTCTTTTGCATGGGGCAATTATGTCAAATATACATGTGACTTGGAGTTAATTTGTTAAATATTATGTCCTTTGTTTTAGTGGTTACTTACCATTAATAGTTCAACTTCACATATAGACATCATAAATATTTTCTATGTTCCTCATTTAAAATACCCAATATTCCACTTTCCATCAATATTTGGCTCCAAAACTAATTTCATTGAATACCTAAATAAAATGATAAACTCTATTATTATTCTCTTAAGCATCAATGAAGATAATTGCAAAGAAAAAGTTCAAACATGTCTTCTTTTCTATGGGAAAATACATACTTAAGTTTAAAAAAAAACACCATAGAAATTCAATTTTTCATGCAAAATATTTGCTACTAATAGCTCGAAAAAGTTATGTGCATGCTTATGGAAAACTATGCATCTAGGATGTAAACACAAAAAATTCATTTTTTTTGTGTAAATTTTTTAATACTAATCACATAACATTGCCTAAATTATATATAGACTACATTTTTGCAAAATTCTTATTTACATTGAAATGTATATTTTGATAGATGTTATTTTAAAGTTGTGTAAATATCTTTTTTGTATTTTAACTTTTAATAGTTACCAAATAACATAATTAAAAAAAATCACTACATTTTTATTTTAAAGTTGTGTAAATATCTTTTTTGTATTTTAACTTTTAATAAATAGTTACCAAATAACACAATTGAACAAATTCACTACATTTTTGCAAAAATTCCAATTTGCCTTAAAATGCAACTTCTAAGAGATGTTCTTTCATTGTAGTGCAAATGAATTATTGAATTTTAACTCTTAATAGTTTCCCAATAAAATAGTCTAGAAATAATTATCTTATTGCCCTAATCAATTTGCAATTATGTTTCGGCTCCTCTCTCAACCTTTCCCATTCTTTTAACATTTGATGATAAAATATGTAGGGACATTAGGTCACTATGTGGCTCTTGTTAAAGTTTGCTTTGAATTAATTGGTAGCTATATTACACAACAAATCATTTGAATCTAAATGAAACATAAATGTGATGACAAGTAAGTAATTGTTGACAACCATTAAAATAAAATTGAATTTCAATCAATTTTAGGGAGGAGGAGAGTAGAGGGACAAGAAGTTATAAATAATATCAAATAATATATAATATTCCAATAATTTGTATTCACTTATTTGAGTTCACAATGGGAAACTATTAAAAATCTCAAGTTGGTTTTCCAATTACAATCATCATCATCATAATTAGACTCCACTCTAGTGAATGAAGGAATACACAAGTTGAGGTCAAGTGTGGTGTTTGGCCATGTAGATATTAACGTTGTTATTTGTAATTGATAGATTCATCCATCTTGTTATCGCAGAGATTGTAGGTTGGGAAAATCCTGACCCAATATACAAAGGTGAGACAACTATGGGAATGCCTACCAATTGTCACCCTAGATAGTTACTCCCCTCACTTTAGAGAAGATGAGATCACCTCAAGGGGGGGATCCTGGGTGACCCTAGGGGAAATGAGATGGAGGATGAATATATGTTGAGAGGAAACCCTTAGGTCAATGATGGAATAATTATGAGGTCTTGGAAATGAGTCTTTATGATGGTAAATAGTTTCCAAAGAATTGATTACCTGCATGAAAGTGTTACACCTGTCCGAGACAAGACAAATGATGCAAGAGCATTGTCATCAAAGCACACATGGAGAGACAAATCGGTGCCATAACACACCTTTTGAATTATTTTGGAATCTTAAATGATGGTGTTTTTGGTCAATCTTTTTGAACGAATAATTAGAAGAAGATCAAAATGGCTTGGAAGCAAACACGATCAAAGAGATTTGGGAGTTTCACTCTCAGACTTTAATGTAATGGAACTTAAGGGGTAGTTGTTTTTTTTTGGGAATCTTCTCTTCTTTGAGAAGACGAGTAGTCAGAGGGAACCCTAGGAGCCCTCTGGGATAAATAGAGGTGTTGTATGCCCGAATGAGTCTGCTGAAAATTAGTAGGAGATTGTTGTGATTTAGTTGTTGCTAAATTTTTAGTTATTTTTTATCATAGTTGTAACCATTTACATTTGAATGAATATAATAGAGGAAAATTGATCCAATGCATGGTGTTTCCACTCTTTACAGTTCCCTGTTATTTTCTGTTTTCATGAATGAATGAGTTATGTTATTGAGTATATGAAACTGTGAAGTTTTTGGATAAGTTTCAACTATTTTTCTTCATTGAGTTCATGCAAGGTGTGCATACAGTTCACAAGGAGTGCATTGACAAAGTCTGTTTCTACTCAGAAGCTAAGAAGAGATAGCGTGAAACTTTCATTTGCAAGGAGTGAAAAGAGATTGCTGCAAGGTGTGCATAGTCACCCTCAAGAAGCTAAGTCTTGCGTAAGAATCTGTTGCAAGGTGTGCACAGATCCAAAAATATGACTAAGTGTCGAAGAAACCATTTCAGGAGTTAAAACCTTGAAGAAAGGACAAGTACAAAGGAGTTAGCGGGAGAAATCCTTCAGGAAGGAGGAGCTTTTAAGGTTTTTCAAGATAAATGATTAAGATCCGTCCAGAAGAAGCAGAATCATTCCAGACTGTTAGATCTGGGAGAAGTTGCACAGTGGTTGGTCATGGTTCCTTTCGGAAATTCATGAACCGGAGGATTTGGAGTGCAGAAGGGTGAAAAACACCGCAGTCTAGAGCTGTAAATAGATCCTAGTTGTTGGCTGGAAGGCTGAGGCGTGGCAACAGATAAGCGAGTTCGGGAAAGAAAAACTTTGGAGAATTGCACCAAGCAGATAGCGATCTTCACGAAACCACAAAGTGAAAAATAGATCCGAACCATCCAAGCCAAAGGGATAGGTTCCACCAGTTCCTGTGCTCTGGAGCATAAGAGCTTCAAAGGAATTGGAGAGTGGAGACACAAGCACTCGCAAAGCCCGAAGTCACGAGGCCATCAAGACCGTCCGTGAAGGTGGATACGCGACAGGGGATCCTGCAATCTGGTGAGTAGGAACTCTGGGGGGATTGGAGGTGTGGTTCTTCGAATATCTCTGAAGGCCAAAGTTGCGAAGTGGAGGATCAACAGTCGATTTGACGAGAGGATAAGGGTCATTCGATTGGATTCAAAATTCGACACTCCACGGGTATTGTGTGTTGGAGTGGCCAGAGCTCCTGAAGTCCGAAGTTCGAATATATTAAGGGGATTAAGCCTCGATTCATAGCTCGAGGTCACATGTGGAGAAGGGATAGCAGAAAGGAACTAGCACCTGAAATTTCAAGATCATAAAACCATTAAAGAAAAGGGCCAGCAGGTTCCAGAGGACCTGCACCTAAGGATAAAAGGGCCCGTGTTTAATTTAGTT
>SNQJ01S0053511.1:21252-33727 GCA_010110895.2 Picea sitchensis | reverse complement strand
TACATCTTAAGCTGTTAAGACTTCCTCAAATCCTAATGCATACCATTATCTATAAATTATTGTTCAATTAATTTTTACATAAGATAGTTCAAAAGTTCTTATTACATTAAACATTCATAAGTATTTTAACTTAACATTATGTTTAATGAATATTATCTGAGGTTTAACATTATACTCATTGTTATGGTATATGAGAATTTATACATGGATTATTGTGTAGGTTTAGAAAGTTAGGATAAATGTGGTATATCTATGTCACTTCTCCATGTAACTTCCACGATGTTTTACTAGTAGGGAGTAGAGAAACCAACTAGTCGATATCAACTAAGTGCTTGCTAGTTCGAGACCCCAGTTCAACCCTTGTTAGGTGCATCTATCCACTTCTTGGTGACAATTCTAACTAAGATATAGTGGTGGTGACCTAAGTTGAACCCTTTCTTTGTAATAAGCCAATGAATACTAAGATATGTGGTTATTAATTCCCCTCTTAAACAAAAAAAATCCCACTATGTTCCCATTGGCTAACTCGAAAGCATATTTATGAGCATTCTAACTAAAATTAAATTAGGTTTAATGGAAAGCCAAGACACAAAATCATTGTGATTGTTTAAGAAAAGAGGGAGCACTTTAACGAAGGACGGAGGCCTATCATCCAAGATCTAGATTAGACAATCAATCAACTTATCATATAAGATCTAGACTAGAAAAAAACCATAGTTGGGGTCATCTATGATAACAATGATGATCTTATTGAATTATCATTAAATTTATGTTTATTAATATTTGTATTATTTTATACACTTTGTAAATAATCATGTTTGAATACTAGTAATGAAAACATCAATAAATAAAATATTTTTAATTTTAAAAATCTATTTAACATATTTGTATATATTTTGTCTATGATTATTTATTATTTAGAAGCATTTTGTCACAAAAGAATTACACTAATTCACAATTTGATAGAATTAATCGAATTGCAAAGTTTTTATTTAAACAATAGATATTTCGGTTCATTTATTAAAGGCAAGTGAGATGTCTTATCCCCAATTTCTAGAAATAACTAAGGAGATGATGTCTCAAGGCTCTGAGATTGCAGACATGGAATACTAAGAGACGAATGACTAATAATGTCCACATGCACAGACAGAGACCCACTTAATCACCACACATTTTGGATTCGTCATGATGGCATTCACCACATCAACTTGTTTCCAGAAGACAATGGGTCTTTCTCCACGAGTTACAAGTCAGGTATTGTTGTAAGTGTCACTTTAATACTTGAGGCATTTGATTATGTCGCATTTAAAGTTGCTTTTGATTATAGAACTTATTCTTGGAAATTATTCTCTTTGCCATGTTTCACCTTGGTGGTTGACATTGTGCCCTAGTAAGTGGTCACCCTTGGGAATGGGTTTACTACTGGGAGGTCCCCTTGATGAGTCATCGTGCCATTCTCGATCTTACTTATCATTTTTCACACTCCATCCTTTTCATCTCCTTATCTTTTGGTATTTTTGGGTGTACTGACCCAATAAGGGATTGTACCTCATTTCACGGGAAGAAGGGGTTGAAGGCCCAAAGTGAATGTAACTGAAAAAAGATAAAATCTAAACTATAACTATCCAGATGCTCACCCAAAGAGGTCTTGAGAACGATGAAATGTTTCTCATAAAAAATCAAAGACTTGGAAGAAACAATTTTATATTTTATAGATGTCCCACTTGTTGAGGGATCTACACGAGTGCGATATACCTGAGAATTTCCATAGATATCTCCATACATATTTGGTCCAACAAAATGGAAGGGAGCATCAAGATGTTTAGGTGGATCTTGTATTAAATGTGATTTTACTTGCCATGATACATTTGACTTGAGATCCTTGGAGGGCACACTTGTGTGTCTTTGCAGGACCTTGTTGATGGATGTTTTGGAGGGACAAGCCAAGTTTGGGCCTTCATTTGGGCAAGAATCCCATAGGTTGGATGCCATGACCCAGACATTGGGAGAAACCAGAACTTGAATGTTTCCTTTAGAGGAAAGAGAAGAGACTTTGGATGGTGATACCTATCCCATATTATTCCAATGTTTTGCTTTGAATGGTCAAAACGTCATCTTCGAGGGCTTGACATCACCCTAGGGATAGGGTTTTGGTGATGATGATGATGTTTTCATGGACATTTGGAACCTTTGGAGGAGGAAGATCCTTTGCATCATGAAGAGGAGCTTAACGCAAGAGGATTCCTTAGGACGTCCAATGACTTCTTCCTTTTTTCTCATGACTTTCTAAAGTGCAAAGACATCACCCTAGAAGGGGTTGACGTCACCTTTTAGGCTTTATTTATGTGAAAATTTTAAGTTAAATTTAAATTACTTTGTAAAGGGGGAAAATAAAGGGGAATTACTCCCTTATTTTGTGGTTTACCCTAACTAAATGTGGGCAAACACTTTTTAGAGGTTTTATATAAATAAGAATCAAATTCATTACATTTTATGATAACTCTCTCATGTGAGAAGAGCTACTTGTCTGAAATGTTCACCCCTCTTGGGAAATTTACATCTCTCTCTTATGATATGGTTTATACTTGTCTAGTGTAGCTAAGTTGTGTGATGTCTCTTGGAGGATATTATCTTGCTATGGTGATGAAAGTTTCTTGGTAAAGAAGTGTTTGTCCAACATTTCTTTTGAAATTGGTAAAAAAAATCTACATATTGTTAATTCTTCTTTCTTGTTTCATGGTTGTTCTTGGTCAGTTTGCCATTATTGTTTATTAAATATTCCATTGCAAAGGTTGCTAGGGGGAGTAAAAGGGCTTACACCCTCCTAGATTTACCATGTTAGTGTTATTTTCTCAAGGGAGTAAAAGGGCTTACTCCCCTTGAGAAGTAGTAGACCTAACCTAATACAAGAAGACTCCATAACCCATTTGGAAAGATACTAATCTAATTTTGCATTGGAGAAATAAATTGCTTGTATTGCTACACATGATTTTGAGAGATATTGAAATTGTTCAAGTCATAATATTTTCTTGGTTTCTTAAGCTTGCTAAATCCACTAGGGCATATCAACTAGCCTAGTAGTTCCTTGGTTATAATCAACTAAAAGCTACAACCATTAGGGTTGTTGCAAAACACTTCCAAATTATTACTACATAACTTGATTTTCAACCGTCAGAAGTTGCTAGAAAACTACCACAATAATCTATTAATCATTGTGCATCTATTGGGTGGTTAACTTGTGATTTTTGGTCGTTGAATCTTGTTTCTATATAAAAAAAAAATCTACAGACATAAGGCCACAACAATACTTTGTTGATAACTCCATCTAGAATCCCTAATTCACCATCAAAGTTCATGCTTAAGTATTGGAAAGTTATCAATTGTTTTAGTACTTCATTGTACAATAATTATTTGATAATTTTGATGGTTAAATCTGCAGTAACTAGCTCTTATTCTTGTTGATATATATTCTTGTTTACTTATGCAATATAGTACAACAAGATTCACTTACTTGTGCACTTGAATTTTGGGCTTGTATCTCGATTGGTTGTCTTGTCTCGGGTAGGTGTAACACTTTGGTGCAGGTACTCAAGTCGTTGGAAACTATTTACCATCATCAAGAATCATTTCCAAGCTCTCATACTTCTTCCATCATTGACCTAAGGGGTTTCTCTCAACATATCCTCATCCTTAGTCTCATTTCCCCTAAGGTTACCCGAGATTCCCCCTTGAGGTGATATCATCATCTCTAAAGCGAGGGGAGTACCTATCTAAGGTGGCATTGGGTAGGTATTCCCATAGTTGTCTCTCCTTTGTAGATTGGTTCAGGATTTTCCCAACCTACAATATGTGTGATAACATTTTGTCATCATTGTAGGGGGGGGTTTTGAATCCTCTTACATTCCCTAATGACATATTGGAAATATTTGATCCCAAATCCTTTACCCGTAGCTCTCCTCATGACTCCACTTGAGGGAATTTCCCTTTTCCCCTTCTTTCCTTGATGAGCTAAAGCTCATCCGATGACTCCATCATCCCAGAATCCTTCTTCCAAAAAGACCCTTCCCCCTGGAAGATTCAAACCTTACAAAACTTAACAAAGAAGGCCTCCTCTCCATTCCTTTGTTGTCAAACAACTTTTTCACGATAATCTCCCACTTGCGCCAATGACTCGTTCTTGGGAAAAGGACCTCTATAAGCCTTTGAATATGGAGACCATCACTTTATATCCCAATACCATGCCTAAAGAAATCAACAAATGGTTGCCAAATTTTTCTGGGAAGAATGTAATCACCACATAAGAACATCTACATGCCATCGGTCAAGACATGCAAAATGAAGGAGTAGAACATGAAGATGTTGCAATGAAGTTGCTAGAAACATCTATCACTAAATATTTAAAAAGGTGGTTTGATGGATTACCAGATAATCACCTCACCACTTATGAATACTTTGCTAAGTTATTCAAAAGTAGATGGTCATTGAAGAAAGATATCAGAATGATAATGATTCAGTTCAACCGTATTAAAAAAAAGGAGAAAGAGACATTTAGTGAGTTTGATACCAGATTTGATAAACTACATAGCCAAATCTCCCAGGATTTGTGCCCTACCGCAACAATTGTTCATCTTCTTTATGTCAATACCTTTGAAGGGAAGTTTAGTTTCATCCTAAGGGAAAAGAAACCCTGCACCTTGGCATAAGCCAAAGAGTACAATGCAGACATTGAGGAAAATATTATGTGCTCCAAATTCGATCCTTTTCAGTATCCTCGTGCTAGAATATAACCAAAAACAAAAAAAACTACAAACAGTGCATCAGACCCAATTTCTCTCATATCCCAAAATCTTGATTAGATGAATACTTAGTTTTTCCAAACTCAAAATCAAGTTATGAGCCAATTGACAAATTTGGAAAGGAATCAATCTACGCCAAGGCAACTAGTCATCAGGAAAGAACCCACAGGTTGGAAGGAAAAAACTCAACAAGAGGCAAAGGCTCCTGAAACACTAAACCCTGTTGGGATGGTGAGCTTGGAGGAATTACCATGGTGTTCTCCCTACCAAGAACTTCATCCGAAGGAAGAATGTCCAAGACGAGAAGAAGAATCTCATGACAATATCAACTTCATGGATACAATATTTTCTTTTCAGGATGATGATAATGAACCCACATATATTACATAGGAAAAACTCGATGAAGCTCGAAAAAAGGGAGCTAGACAAGGTCAACTTAGAGTGCTCAATCAGTTGACTGAATATCAAAGGAAAGAATTAAAAAAGAGTGAGATCCTGACTTATGAAAGAAGAAATAAAATTCCTATCTTTCCTCCACATACTTCAAAAAAGAAAACCTCATGTCATCCAATAAAGAAGCTTCAGTTCAGCCAAATAAAACTACTCTCTAGCCAACAAAGAAGGTGGTCCCACCACCCCCACCTCGAGTTCAATAATTTCTTCTAAAACCAACACAGGAAAAAGAGATTTAGTTGAATGTAGATGTCCTAGCCATGGTTGGAAAAATGAATATGAAAATCCCAGTGACATAAATGTGCAAAAAGTGTTGAAGTTTTTGAAAGTTCCAATCAAGGTAGAAGATCCTCCAACAATCTTTAACTCCATGTACCTTGGATGGAAAAAAAATCCCAACCCTCCCTTCTACCTTTCTTTTGGGATGAATAATCTCGTCTTGCAAAACTGCATGTTAGATTATGGGGCCTCAACAAATGTGATGTCCTTAAAGGTTATGAAACAACTTGGCTTCAAGACAACTAGACCCTATGGAAATATTTGTGATATTGATTCCAAGAAGGACAAGGTTTATGGTCTCATAGAATATGCAGAGTTCTATTTGGTGTATTTTCCTCACATTAGCATCCTCATGAATATAGTGGTGATCGATGTTCCAAATGCTTGGGGCATGCTATTATCAAGGGGTTGGGCCGCTACTCTTGGAGGATTCCTTAGCATGGACCTCACTCATGCTTATATCCCCATGGAGGATGGTAGCTTTGAAGTTCTCTACAAATGACGAGTGGCCAAGGAACATGTGATAGAGTGGGACCATCCTAACTGCATCAATGAGAATTTGTTTGATGAAGGTCCACTACCCATTTAATATGATCCTGACGATCTACCTTTCATGCAATATGATTGTATATATACACTGATTCCAAGAACCCAAGAATATAAGGAGAATTTAGCAACATTTCAAGGGAAGGAACTAGGGTCCATCAAGATATTTAAGAAATAAGGAGATAAAGGGGACAAAGAATGTGAGAAGGCTATTAAAGATGCAGTCAACACAAAGCCACCTGCGTACCCCTACATCGAGAATATACCTTACATCAACTACAGTGAATGAAGTCTTGCATTCATATGGGATAAGAGGAAGGAAAAGCCCAAATATGATCAGAAGAATGACAACTCTTGGCTTGTCCCTTACATCATCAAGAAGAAGTATGAGAAAGAGAAGTATTACTTGCCAACCATGGATGGAAGAAAGATGTCATTACCAGTGGATGGGTATATTCAAGGTACTTGACTTCTTCAGGGCCCGAGCCCCAAGTAAGTAGGTATGTCATCTTGTTCTCTTTCATTTTCATATTGATTGCTCATGATAGTTTAGTTGCATTTCATTCTGATTTTCATTTTTCTCTACTTGCATTATTGATTCACATTTTTCTCTTTCATCATATTATATAAAATATGCAAAAACAATTATTTTCTAGATAAGTTGCCATTTTTGAAATTTTGGATTTTTTATTATATGAGCACAGGGTGAGTGAGCCACCCTATATTTTACGGTTTGATTTTTCAGTGTAGGAAACATTTTATCCAAGAGATGATGAGATTCTCATGCACTCTACGATGATTACATATCCCCAAGTAGGATCCAATTGTTATCCCCAATTTCTAGGGACAACTAAGGAGATGATGTCTTGAGGCCCTCAAGTTGCATACATGGAGTACCGAGAGACAAATGACTAACAATGTCCACATGCACAGACAAAGACCCACTTCACCACCACGCATCCTAGATTCATCACGATGGCATTCACCACAACATCTTGCTTCTGAAAGAAGATGGATCTTGATCCATGAGGTACAAGTCAGGTATTTTGGTAAGTGTCACTTTAATACTTGGGTCATTTGAGTATGTTTCATTTAAAGTTGCTTTTGATTATAGAACTTATGCTTGGAAATTATTCCTTTTTTCCTGTTTCACCTTGGTGGTTGACATTGTGCCCTAGTAAGTGGTCACCCTTGGTAATGATTTTTCTACTGGGAGGTCCCCTTGACGAGTCATCATGCCATTCTTGATCATACTTATCATTTTTTCACACTTCATCCTTTTCATCTCCTTATCTTTTTGAATTTTCTGGTGCACTGACCCAAGAAGGGATTGCACCTCATTTCATGGGAAGAAAGGGCTGAAGGCCCAGAGGGAATGTAGCTGGTAAAAGATAAAATCCAAACTATGACCTTCTAGATGCTTTCCCAAAGAGGTCTTGAGAACGATGAAATGTTTCTCCTAAAAAATCAAAGACATGTAAAAGAAATACTTTCATATTTTATAGATGTCCCACTTGTTGAGGGATCTGCATGAGTGTGGTACACCCTTCTCTTTACCTACATTGTGATACTGCCCTAAGATTTATGTACCCATCGGAGGTACCCAGTTGTTCTAGACTTCTATTAATTAATGTCAAATGAATGGGCTTGGAAAAAAGATGCATTGAAAACGAAGGTACAACACACCCTCTACAAAGGTGCCCATAAATGAGACAATATGAACACTTATATGTCATGAACCTCATACATAAAAGTATTACCCCCATCCGCTTCATATTTTCCACATGACTCAGAGAAGGTCCACCTATGAAAAACCCCTTGACTTAATGAATGATTCACTCAATAGGTCACCTTGTCAACCCTCCCATACCTAACCTTGGAAAATTGCATAGGGTCTTTGAGCACTTAATTAATTTGATAAGGTAGTTTTGATGCACATGTTTGGGTGGCTCTTGTATTAAATGTGATTTTACTTACCATTATACATTTGACTTGAGATCCTTTGAGGGCACACTTGTCTATCTTTGCAAGACCTTGTTGATGGACATTTTGGAGGGACAAGCCCAACTCGAGCCTTCATTGGGGCATGAAGCCCACATGTTGGATGCCATGACCCAGGCATTGGAAGCAACCAAAACTTGAATGTTACCTTTGTAGGCAAGAGAAGAGACTTTGAATGGTGAGAAATAGCCCATATTGTCCCAACGTTTGGCCTTGAAAGGTAAAAATTTCATCTTGGAGGGCTTGACATCACCCTAGGGATAGGGTTTTGGTGGTGATGATGATGTTTTCATGGACACTTGGCACCTTTGTAGGAGGAGGATCCTTTGCATCATGAAGAGGATCCTAGCACAAGAGGAAGCCTTAGGAGGCTCAATGAATTCCTCCTTTTTACTCAACGAATTGATAAAGTGCCAAGACGTCACCCTAGAAGGGGTTGATGTCACCTTTTAGGGTTTCTTTATGTGCAAATTGTAAGTTAAATTTAAATTACTATGTAAAGGGGAAAAATAAATGTGGATGACTCCCTTATTTTGTGGTTTACCCTAGCTAAATGTGGAAAAACACTTTTTAGAGGTTTTATATAAATAAGAATCAAATTCATTTCATTTTATGATAACTCTCTCATGTGAGAAGAGCTACTTGGATGAAATTTTTGCCCCTCTTAAAAAAATTATATCTCTCTCTCTCTCTTATGCTATGGATTATACTTTTCCACTGGAGCTAATTTGTGTGCTATCTCTTGGAGGCTATTCTATTGCTATGGTGATGAAATTTTCTTGGTAAACAAGGGTTTGTTTATCATTTCTCTTAAAATTGGTAAGAAAAATCTGCATATTGTTAGTTCTTGTTTCTTGTTTCATGGATTTTATTGGCTAGATCCTTGGAGGAATAAAATATGTTATATGCTCCACCAAGTTTGTCATTATTGTTTATTCAATAAGTCATTGCAAAGGTTGTTAGGAGTAGTAAAAGGGCTTACACCCTCCTAGATTTACCTTGTTAGGTTACTTGATCAAGGGAGTAAAAGGGCTTCCACCCATTGAAAAGTAGTAGACCTAACCTAATACAAGAAGACTCCATAACCCATTTGGAAATACGCTAATCTAATTTTGCATTCGAGAAATAAATTACTTTAATTGCTACACATGATTTTGAGAGATATTGAAATTGTTCAAGTTGGAATTTTTTCTTGGTGTCTTAAGCTTGCTAAAGCCACTAATGTGTCTTGATTGACCTAGTAGTTCCTTGGCTATAATCAACTAAAATATACAACCATTAGGGCTGAAAAACACACTTTCAAACTCTTACTTTAACTTAATTTTCAACTGCGATAAGTTGCTGGAAAGCTACCATAATAATCTACTAATCATTGTGCATCTTTTGGGAGTTTTACTTGTGATTTTTGGTGGTTGAATCTTATTGTTGTAGAAATTGTTTTATACATCCATAATGCTGCCATAATACTTTGCTAATAACTTCATATAGAATCTCTAATTAACCATCGAAGTTCATGCTTAAGTATTGGAAAGTTATCTATTGTTTTAGTACTTCATTGTCCAATAATTATTTGACAATTTTGATGGTTAAATCTGTAGTAACTAGCTCTTATTCTTGCTGATATATATTCTTGTTTACTTTTGAAATATAGGACAACAAGCTTCATGTGCTTGTCCACTTGATTTTTGGGCATGTATCTCGATTTTTTGTTGATGCAGACCCCCCTACTCCCCCTCGGAGATGCACGAACTGGCCCTTTTCTTTAACTCTTTTATGATCTTGAACTTTCAGGCGCTAGTTCCTTTCTGCTAGCCCTTCTCCACATGTGACCTCAGGCTATGACCCGAGGCTTAATCCCATTAAGCGCTTCGGACTTCGGGATATTTGGCCACTCCAACACACAATACCCGTGGAGTGTCAAATTATGAATCCAATCAGATGACCCCTATCCTCCCGCAAAATTCATGATCAATCCTCCACTTCGCAACTCTGAGCTTCAGAGCTCTTCGAAGCACCACACCTCCAATCCCCCTGGAGTTCCTAGTCACCCAACTCCAGGATCCCCTGCTACATGTCCACCTTCACGGATGGTCTTAATGGCCTCGCGACTTCAGGCTTCACGATTCCTTGTGTCTCTACTCTCTAGTTCTTACGAAGCTCTTATGCTCTGGAGTGCAGGATCTGGTGGCACCTATCCCTTTGGCTTGGATGGCTTGGAGCTACTTTACACTTTGTGGTTTCATGAAGATCATTATCTGCTTGGTGCAATTCTCCAAAGTTGTTCTTTCCCGAACTTGCTTATCCACTGCCATGCCTCAGCCTTCCAGCCAACGACTAGGATCTCTTCACAACTCCAGACTTCAATGTTTTTCACCCTTCTACACTCCAAATCCTCCGGTTCACGAATTTTCAAAAGGACCCACGACCAACCACCGCACAACTTCTCCCAGATTTGACGGTATGGAATGATTTTGCTTCTCCTGGATAGATCTTAATCGTTTATCTTGCAAAACCTTAAAATCTCCTCCTTCCTGAAGGATTTCTCCTGCTAACTCCTCTGTACTTGTAATTTCTTTAAGGTTTGAACTTATTGTTGAAATTACTAAGACAACTGAGAGGGGGGGGTGAATCAGTTGTAGTTGAGCTTAAACAATTTTAAATCTATTAAGACATTATTAATCTTTCTTCAAGTGATCATCAACAATATACAACATATGGACAATAAAATTAGAGAGCATCAGTCACACATAATATATACACAGAGACAAATTTTTCACAAGGAAACCCATAAAGGGAGAAAACCTCTTCTTCTTCGAAATGATAGGCAGTCTTTTAGGTTTTATACATCATCTCTAATTGAGCACCAACTCAATGTGAGGCTGCTACCTCTATTTTACAAGCTGCAACTTGTTTGAGAGCACCAACTCTCTGGTTTCTCTAGCACCCACTAGAAGGAATCACCAACTCCCTTAATGTTCCAGCACCAACTGGATGGAAGCACCAACTTCCAGTTACACAAGCTCCAACCTGTATAATAGAGAACACTTGTTCTCCCTTACACCACCCTTCCACCCTGGTTTCTCTGGCTACAACCAGATGGAAGCTACAACTTCATGTGTTCAATATCTCACTTGAACCTTTGAGGACAACAGTCCTCCCGAGCACCTCCCAACCTCCCTAGAATATGTGTGAATAAATAAATAGTCAACTATGCAGATAAATCAATTCTTACCAATCTTTCTTTGTTGTGTAAATCTGGTCTTCTACTAACTGTTCTGCTATTCTTCTCTTCCTTTGTCTGTTCAACAGGTCTTCTATGCATCAAATTGTTCTATCATTCTGCTCTACTTCTACTTCTCTTCATCTTCTGTTACTCTTCTCTGAGTTTCATCTCACACTATGCATATTTTCAATCTCACACCACATTCTATCATTTTTCCTTTCTTGCAGTTTCATTCATTTTTCATACAGAACCACCAACCTCACGCTGTCTGCCTCATTTTAATTTATACACACCCACGGCGGTTCAACTTCCCATATTCTTCGGCAAAAGGAAGACAACTGTCTCAACAACTGAAACGCCAACTAATCAACAATCGTGAGTCTGTTTCGCTAACAAATTTGAAACCGAGGAGTTAACTATGAGAGAGAACAGTAACCCTCCAATCAACACTTGATCTAACAGTTCAGATCATTCTGTGATTTCGCATATCGCGATTTCGACATTCCTAATGTTCAATGTTCTTGTCACTTGCAAATCCCGATCCACAAAACTTCGTAAAGAAGTTGGATCAACGGTCCAAATCACATCTTGACCTGAAGGTTCAGATTCAGTCGAGATTTCACACATCGCAATTTCGACATTCCTGATGTTCAATGTTCTTGTCACTTACAATTCCCGATCCACTAAACTCCATAAATAAGTCGGATCAACGATCCAGATCACATCTTGACCTGATGGTTCAGATTCAGTCGAGATTTCACACATCGCGATTTCAACATTCTTGATGTTAATATTCTTTGACATCTCCAACATTTGATCCTTGAAACCCTGAAATGGACTTGGATCAACGGTCCAGATTCAATCTTGATTGAATGGCTGCGATTAAGTCTCGATTTTGCATATCGTGAAATCGGGATTCCTGTGGATGATATTACTTGACATCTCCAACTCTCGATCCCCGAAACTCCAACATGGACTAGAATCAACGGTCCAGATTTGATCTTGATTCAACGGCTTCTATTAAGTCACGATTTTGCATATCGCAAAATCGAGATTCTTGTGGATGATATTACTTGACATTTCCAGCTCTCGATCCCCGAAAATTTGACATGGACTAGAATCAACGATCTAGATTCAACCTTAATCTGACGGCTTAGATTAGATTGTGATTTCGAGA
>SNQJ01S0053510.1:52840-63759 GCA_010110895.2 Picea sitchensis | reverse complement strand
TGGAGATTTCTTCCTTCATTTAATTGAATTAGTAAGTGCTAGATGCCAACCATTAGGTGTGCAAGTATCCCAACCATTATTGTCACTGTTATATTATTTTCAATTTATGCAAGTGTGATCCCTTTTGAGTACTAGGGATGTAACAAGTGGTATCAAAGCTTCAATCAAGATTTCTTGGTGTTTTTTTGTCAGGTATTAAAAATTAAAAGAGAGAAGAAAATGACAATCAATTACTATCATTTCACCGATCAAGGTTGAGTTTCAAGAGCAATTCCATATCTTTATCAATGAAAAGAGAGAGAGATTATAGCTACAATTGAAGGGAAAAGGGTATGTGGATTCCATAAACCTAGAATATTATGGAATCCACATACCCTTTTCCATAGAATATACTAACTAGATCCAAAAACCAAAGAAATGAAATATGGTACAAAACAAGCTAAATGAAATTTGGACATTTGAAAAAAAAATTACAAGTTAAATGAGTACATCAATAAAAAATAACATACTAACCTTGCAAGTTCAAAATCCAAGCTATGTAGATCAAGAATTGGATTTGTTCAACCGGTGGGTGACAGAAAAAATAAACAGCTCAAACAAAATCCAAGAACAGTGTCACAACTATAGCAATTGTGTCACAAAGTCTCTTAAAGTCACGTATATATAGATAAAATAGTCAACTAGCCGTTAACACCGACTAATGAGATAGGCAAAATTTGCATCGCTATTGCCACAAAAGTTAGTCGCTATAGAGACAAAATTCCGGACTAGATTTAAATAATATTTTCGTCGATATTGCGACGAAATTTCGTGGCAATATCGACGAAAATCCTGCCCTGTTTAAAAAAAATATCAAACTAGTTGAAGCGTGGAAAATTTTCGTGGAATAATCCGCCCATTTGTAGTAGTGACATGTGGTCTCTGGAAATGTTTAGAGATGAATTTCCATAATGATACTTGAAAATAATGTATCATTGTTGGAGGAAGCCAAGTCAACTAGTCGACTAGGTCAAGTAGTCTACCAAGTATTGCATAGAAGGAATTGTCTAGGATTGTAGTCGACTAGGTAGTTGGGTAAATCAACTAGCTAGTCAATTTGATAGACTGAGGTAGTTATGGTAGTTATAATTGTTGAGATTTGGGTACCTTGGAAAGTGGTCCCCTTGTGTTTGTGAGTCTCTAAACACAAAGGGGGAAAGTTTTGACCCTCACCTTTTACTTTATGTTATAAAGTCACTTTGAATTTATAACATCATTAATGACAAAGTACTTTAAGTTATAAAGTCTAGTTGATTTTATAAAGTCATTAATGAGGGAAAAATTAAACTATGGAAACTTAAGTGAATTATGAGATCTAATCTCATCCATTAATTTTTGATAATGGCCTAGATCTAATATGAGCCATTGGCTTCCTAGGTTAACCTAAGGATTAGGCTAAAGGAGGCAAAGGAGGGAAAAGGAGGCTCATTGTTCACTTGGATATTAGAGTTAAGGAGAGGAAGAGAGGAGAAGAGGTTTTGAAGAAGTAAAGGGCACACTTGTGTTGAGGGCGCATTTGACACATTCAACTTTGAGAGGGTGCACTTGAGTAGAGGGTGTGCCATAGCTTGGAGGAGGCACACTTGAGGTAGAGGGCACACATTGCTTGAGGAAAGGGTTCACCTATTGTAATGGGCACATTTGTTGTGGAGGAAGGGTGCACCAAGTGTGATGGCACACTTCATCAACAAATCACTCAAGCAAGGGAAAGGATACTAAGGGGAAATATTCATTTTCTAGAAGGCACAAAGGAAAGGGGGCGCACAGGTCTAAAAGGGGCGCCATTTTCAAGGAACTCCAAAGAAAGCTTGAGAGGATCTTTCTCATGTATTAGGTTCCACTATTTCATTTCCTTATTGTAGAATTTTCTTGATAAATCCATAATGCATCTACTATCTTACTGGTTTTCCCCATGGGAGTGTTTCCAGGGTCATGTTGACCAAAAACACTTTTGTTCATTTGTCATGGTTTGCTTATTTACTTTCAGCATAAAATTGTAAACGATCTAGAGGAGTATTTGATGTTTCAGTACATGTTTAAAGGATAACTTGGAAAAAAAAACTATCCTTCTTAAACCCTTAAAAAAGAGGCACTAAAAGAGCATCATATCACAAGCTTAAAGTTAGATTCAATGGGCCAAGAGATCAGATATGTTGGTTGTCCTAAAATGGTGAGAAATCAGATTTTAAACCCTTGAACTTAGTGCCCAACAAGAGATCAAATGACAGATGTGTTGGGCAGCTTTAGGATCCTCAAGTAGTGTTTGGAAATGTTTAGAGATGAATTTCCATAATGATACTTGAAAATCATGTATCATTGTTAGAGGAATCCAAGTCAACTAGTCAACTAGGCCAAGTTGTCGACCAAGTATTGCATAGAAGAAATTGTCTAAGATTGTAGTCAACTAGGTATTTTGGTCAATCGATTAGCTAGTCAAGTTGATCGACCAAGGTAGTTATGGTAGTTGTAACTACCTTCAACTTCTGGATTGTAATACACATGAAACTGAGTTGTAATTTTGGCTATTGATTGAAATATCATATAATAAAAGACTACTTGGTGTTAGTTCTATAATTACTTCTCTTCTACTTCTCCTCCCTCTATGTATGCATTCTAGTATATTGTTGTATATTATGGATATTGACTACACTACTAGTAATTATATTTATTGCATAACCCCTTAGATTACAACATTGGTTCCATTTCCGATAGTATTGATACAAGACTAGACATTAGTTGCATGCATTAATAAATGTTCAACAAGGAAGAGATTAGTGAGTGGTGGGAGATAAAGTTGGAGAATTATTTGAAAAAATATGGTAGGAGAAATCAATTGACCCTTGTGTATAATCGGGCATGATTCTCACAAAAACTCACAAGATGATTATAGAATCAATTATTCATACAAAGGAGTATTGTTGAGGCAAGACCTCCCTTAAGAAACATGATTTGGACTAACTAGAAGAAAAAACAAGAGGAGTGAGCGTAATTCTTGAGAAAATGATTGTGACTACCATGGTCACGATCATTGACCAAGAGTAGATTCAAGGTTAGTTATGGGAGGTAACTACTCATGAGATGCCTCTCTAAAATAAGAACACCCCTAGTATACGTGCAATGAAGATGAAGGATACTAGTGGAGAATGCAAGCATGCCAAGAGAAGGAAGAAAGAAAGCATAGAATCAAATACAAAGATAATATACACTAGATGAAGAAACAAAGAAAATGATTGAAACAAGAATGGAAGGATATAAACCCATGGTCAACTTGAAAAAATTGAACGAGACAAAAGATCAAAGAAGAATATCTAAAATAAGGGATGTTGTGGACCCTCGTCAAGATAGAATATAAGAAGATATAATGAAGTGATGGGTCAATGGAATGTTAAACCTACTTGAGTTGGGGAATGAAATCTGACTAGATGTAGAAGAGGAAGCAATCATGATAGTTCCTAATCTAGATGAGAATCTGCAAATTGTGGAGGTACTCTTGGGATCCCTAAAACTTTCAAAGGATGGAAAAAACATGGAGGTCAATGAGTCAATGCATAAAACACTTGATACAGGAAGATAACATATTAGTATTAATGAAGTCTTTTGGAAATTCTTGCACATTGAAACTAGTTTAACATTAATTTGGATTTGACTAGATGAAGATGGACAAGTCATCGACATAATTTGGATCCAAATGCTATAAAATGAAGGAAATTGGATAAATATTACACCAGAAGGGGGAGAAAATGACTTAATTATATGAATTCATGATATCATGGGGGCACCCCCCTATAGGATTTAATAACTAAAGTTCAAATGTTACCTAATCAAGGTTGTGATAATGAGACATGACTAACACAAAACATTATAGTCGAGTATAAATACTAGGAGTGTCAGACAGTAGAAGTTGAACAAGAACATGGTAATTGAGAATCACCTATTAGAAGTATAAATAATAATAGTAAAAAACCACCCCCCAACTTGGGTGCCATCGACTAGCTCCATGACACAACCGAAGTAGAATGATACCACATGGACGAGTATGGATCCCTGGGACACATATGGCTGAAAATATCTGTCACCTCATGCACGATATTAAGCCACGATGGAAGGTCCTAACTCCAGCTCAACTAGATTCAAGTTTAATGGTGCTCGATAGGAAACCCCACCCGTGGGAGAATCCTCATAGGAACCGGGATGAGATCAATCATTTAAGTTGTTTTAATGGGGAATAAGATTGTACTAGTATTAATTTAGTAATGACGAGTCTTAATACATCTCCAAACGGGATAAATTAATGACCCAAAAGCCTAAGACAAATCTAGAGTATTCAATGCCTCATGAACATTGTGGTACCTGCGACATTATGAAAATATGGGATGGATAGAACCCTTTCATCGATGCGTCGTTGCAAAATATCATTCTCTTAGTTTTGGAAAACCAAATAGAACTTCACATAACTGTGAGGAGAAACCAAAGGAAAGGAAATTGGATGAATAAAGAATCGATTTACACATCTAATAACTTCTTATTCGGACATTTCCACAACATAAAAATGGTTCATGAGCTCTCGTTGGGAAGAGGACATTGGGAATGTCCAAACCTCCCTCTCCCTCTCCCCAAAGCTCAACGAGAATTTATTCAAGTTGTAGAGGACTATATTCACCAAACGCCTCAGGAAACTCGGGAGGTACTTAACGCCTGGGAAGATGAAGCTAGACAAGCCAGAGAAAGGGTTCATGACATAGAGGTCGATGTAGAGTTGTTGACGTGGATACCAAATGTTGGTTCAACCAGGCCAGGGGACATGAAATATTACTACATTATTGACCTCTATTGACATAGAAAAACTCTTCTGGTTTGTTTCATGATATAAAAACAAGGGGTCGAATTCATTCGACTTCATATAAAAACACTAGAGAGAAAAATTAACATTATATCTAGATGAATGACGTGATTCAACTTCAAGGAAACCAATAGATCCCATCCTCAGTTTCCTAGGGACAGTGTCCTTCCTTCTACTTAATTCTCTCATGAATTGTTGCTTAGAGATTTTCTAGTTATATCTTTACAGTAGATTACATGATAAATTTAAGTTAGCTCTCAAACATACTATAACTATGACAATCAACCTATTTTTTGATAGACAATGGGCTCTAAGTCCAAGGAAAACTATGTTCTACTACCGGTATGGTTTCCTTAGTGGCAGGCCAGCAACAAAATCCTTGTAATTTTTTTCATTTTCTTTTAATATAATAGTTAGTGTCTAAAGGTGTCCTAAAAACAACCTTAGTTTAACATTAATTTATCAACCCGGAGATTCGTCTTTTATCTCAAGAATATCAGCAAAGTCTATGCAGGTAGCTTGTGAAGTCTAAAATCATGTAGCTAAATCAAATCTAAGTTTATCAACAATCAAGTTCCTCAAATGTCCACTAAAGATTCTGTGAATTGAGATCTGATTACTAAAATGCTTTAGAATGGAAGGGAATTGATTAATCTATTCAATTCACCTATCTGAAAAGAAGTAATTGAATCTAGGTAAAGATTTGCAGAATTAACTATCAATTATGAATCGAATTACTGGAAAGGAAATAGTGAATTACTCTATCTGTGGAAAGAAACAATGATTGTAATCTAGTCGAAAGGGACAGCTAAAGTAACTTTACCGAAAAGAACAATAATCATAACTTTAACTGAAAGGAACAACAACAATAATCTAATTGAAAGGAACAACAATTGTAAATCTAAGGAAAAGGAACAACGCATATAAAATTATGAGGAACTATCAAGCAACAAACTACAAAAATAGAAATCAGAATGGAAATCATTAATATTGAGAGAAATATCTATATTCTACACGCGAAGAACATAAAATCATTAACACACTTATGCATTCATCTTAGCTATTTGTGAAAGGAGATTTGAATCACAAAATAGAAATCGAACTTCAAACTGATACAATTACAGAACGAGACAGTAACTCCTTCAGACTGGGCCCTCAGTCTTCAGAAGTACTACTACGAGAAACTCAGAATGCAGAAATGGTAAAAACACTCAACACTTTAATTGATTCCATAGTTGGTAAAACATTTACAAAAACTACTTGTGTAGAGTAATTCCAAGTTCTGAATACTTGAATGCGATTTTTTCTATATCCTTTCTGGATCTATTACCCTCTTATATATTACAATAATCTGGGTAAATCAAGCTATCATGAGGATCGAAAGATCCTCAGGATTGCTTTATTATTATAAAGTTACAATTGATTATCTTCAAAACTGCTTTGCGCCTAAAAGTCTTCAATTTCCAATAGCTTACGCATATCCAAGATCCCTTTGGCTATCTCGGGCTTGACAGTTATTTATCTAAATATGCAAAAAAATCAAACAATTCCAATCGTAATTTAGAATCTATTTAATAAAACTTCAATAATAACTCTAAGAGACATATTAATCATTTTCTATCCTATTTATACTTAACTAATTGAAAAGTCAATCAAGATTATATCATGAACTGTGGAAAAAAGGAAGATATTTATACCTTTTTCATAACCCAACATACCCCCCAGCTTACCTTCTTGCATGTCCTCATGCAAGCTGAGATCTTACATGTAGAGCAGTTATGTTGTAGGGAGGAAAAGTTGGTTCACCAGGTCTCCTGAACTCATTGTTTCCTTTGATTTCTCCAAAAGAAGCATCCTCTATCTTCTTATTGATTTGATAATCCTTTTGGTAACTTTCTGGAGGAAACCAAATGATATGGGGGTTATACCTACACCAAATCCAAGCAAGTCCCTCTTCCTGGAGCAGTTTAGAATACCTTTCCATTCTGAAGGTGGCTACAAAGAAATTCGTGTACCCAAAAGCCTCCCTACTTTTGAATTCACTGGGGGATGCATCCCACCTTACCTTAGAGGCAGCAAGAGCTTCCTCTTTGATTTCTCTAAAACATTCAATACCTGAACATATGACTTGTCGATGGATAGGAGCTAAATAATTCACAACCCCCTCTCTTTTCATGAAGGTTTTATGTCGCATAATGGCTAGAAAGGACTTTGGGGGCTCCCCTCTGATCCAGAGATCTAACCTTGTTTCCCTCTTCATGAAGATTTTGTAAGATTTACCCCATCTGACTTGGTTTTTAGTAAATGATAGAAATGCCTGAAATTGTATGTCTCCTATGAAGGGACCAAGATTATCTTTTCTATCTTCCTCCAAAATGAAATTATGGAAGTAAAATTCACACAAAAGGTATTTACCTTCTCTTCCTGATCTATGAAACATGAAATAAACTCAGGTACAGTGGAAAATGAAATGGGTTTACCTTCTCTGATGGCTTTCACTCTCAACAATAGATACCGTTCCAGCAAGAATAAGGTGTAATTAGTGGCAGGGGCTCTGCAATTGATGGCATCAGAGTAGACATCACAGATGTCTTTGATTTGCTCCAAAGATTTTTCTAATTGGGTTTGTACCTTTTTTACCTTCCCTTAGGCTTTGGTAAGCTCAGCATAAGTTTCATTTTCAGTTGCTGACATCTCCTTCAGTTGTTTGACAACTTTTTGAAGTTTAGCCATAGTGACCATCTCTTCTCTAGTTTGAGCCAATGTTTGTTGAGCTTGTGCCAGCTTTGCCTTTAGCCTATAAATTATGGCACTTTTCTCTTGAGACCAGGATGCTTGATGTTCATCCATAACATCATCTCTTCTTTGGCTTGAACTAATGCTTGTTGGGTTTGTAGAAGCTCTACTTCCAATCTATCAATCATAACATTTTGTTTCTGAGACTGGAATGCCTGACGCTCTGTCATAGTCAACAATTCATTTATATTTTGAATCAGGGTTTGTTGAGACTGCATCAATTCTTCCTCCAATCTCCTGATGGTAGCATTATGCTCAAGGAGTTGAGTTATTTCCTCTAAAACTGGGGTATATATCTGTACCTTAGCATCAATTTTTTTTGTCACCATCTCTTGTGTTTCTAAAGGAATTACATCCTCATTCTGAGCTACTGCTTCTTCTACTACTATTTCCTCAGGGTCTGTCTATATCCCCATAGAATTTGTACTGACTGCTTCTTTAGGAAGAGGGTTTTTTCCTTGCACTCTGCCCCTTTTGTTTTTCTTTCTTATCTAAGCCTTATCTACTAGTTTTGACTGTTTCCTTAATTCCTTAATAATCTCCTTGAGTTTACCCAACTTCTACTTTAATACTTTAGCCTTCTTAACCTTTTTCTTCAATAGTTTGTTTTCTTTCTTTAACTTTCTAATTTTCTTATGGCTCTTGGTTGATTTCTGTTCATGAGAGGTCTCAAGGTCTTCTTCATTCCGGCCAGTAGATGGTTTTTCCTCTGTTCCTTCCAAGTGCTCTGTCTGTCCAAGAGGGTTTCTCATTTCAAAAATAAGTTATTCCTGTGTTGTGTCGTCTGGGAAAGATATTTCAATATCAGGAAAATATTTAGCTGGTTTTGAAGAGGAGGCTTGTTCTGGGCCTTTTTCCAAATTATTTTTGCCTCTGTCAATTGAGATTCCTAAGCTCCCCAAAACCTGAGTTATTTCTACCTCATAGCTCTTCAAAAATTGTTCTGTCAAATGCTCTAATGCAGGTTGGGTGTCTTCCTGATCATTCTTTTGTGACGTCTTCTCTGCTTGCTCAATTTCTTGAACATTTTCCTGTAGAGACTGTTCTGTGAAATTCTTAAGTTCTTCAGGGTGTTTTGTTGCATCCTGAATTGCTTCAGTTGTTTCCTGAATTTGTCTGTTTCTTCTCCTTGTCCTAGTGATGGATTTATGGGAAGCCATTTCTCTCTTCCTCTTTTTCATTAATGCATGTGTCTATGAGCTCTGGGCCTCAGTGATTTGGGTAGGGTCTGCCTCGACTTCGGTTTGAGGTGATGGAATTTCTCTTTGGGTGGTAGTCACCTCTTCCTATCTATCTTCAATTTACTGTGGTGGGTTTTCATGGAATAATTCAGGCTGCTCCAGTTGTAGAGGTCTATTGGCCTCAATTAAATTCTCCCAGGTCAACTGAGTTTGACTCGGTGCTTTATTTGTTATCAGTTTAACTAATCTGTGGTGGCTGATAACAGTAACAGGATCCTTGGACTTTTGTGTTCTTAAGGAAACCTCATGTAATATGGCATTCAGAAAGAAAGGTAGATTAAGTACTAACTTTTTCTTTAAGGCTGCTAGCAATTTGAGATGGTGAGGTCGAATTACATCATATCGTCCATCACAGGTGATGTACCACTAAATTATCCCCGCCAGTTCCTTCCATGGTTCACTGAGGGTACTGGGATTAAGTCCCTTTCCTTTTTTATCCAATTATTCCCTGGGGTCTGTGAAAGATTCCACAGCTTCCTTCAGTGCTTTGTAACTTCCTGTCCACTGAATTCCCATGTTAGGGAGGCATGTGACCTCTTCTAAGATTTCTAGGGTAACTGAGATTTGTATGCCTTGCACCGTAGATATTTCTCCTTGCATATTTTGAAATAATTCAAGCGTGACATTCGTGTCATATCCTTGCAAACGGTTGAAGTACTCGGTCCACCCCAGATGGTGTAGGATTTCTCTTGCCTGTTCTGTAACCTGTAGTAATTTCGGCTCCCTGTGCACACTTCAACCACCCATATCTCTGTGAGAAAATTAAGAATGACTGTCGTTCCTGTTTGCAAATTTGGTTAGACCAGCTTGGAGAAATAGTTACCAAAAATAGAAAATATCAGCGACGGCAAGTGTATAAAGACGTGGGTTTCCCATTTATTACAATCATTACATCTTATTAGAAAGTGTGCCAAGCATCCACTCCCCTCATTAATGTAGAGGTCATCCTCGACCATCAGCGTAGGCGAAAGTAATGAGTGTAGGTATTTTCCAATGAGAGGTAATGATTGCACGGTCGTTGTCGATGGGGACTAATCATGTATAATTTTCAAAAACACTTTCAACCAAAATCATTTAAATGATAGTCCTTTTTCGTGGAAATTTCAAATTTATTATACCTATGTTCAAAAATGTTTTATGGATAAATAAACCAAAATAAATTAAATTTGTTCATTTTTAAAAATATTCCACATATCATAATATTGTTACTTTTCCAAGTTATTGAATATAACTGATATGATAGCCTCATTATTTGAGTAAAGGAAATCTAGAGACACGCAGAAACTTGGTATTTTTTAGATAATCTTCCATACCACAGGCAGAGCCACTGCACCTAGCAGGCATCCATAGCCTCGACAGGGTTTCCTTTTAACCCATGGATGAGCCTGTATCCTTAATAAACATTTGAATCGTATTTTCCCAAAAAAGACCATTATCCTGGTTTGGTAACCAGATGATGATAATGCCACTCACTAGATTGTAACTTAAGTGAACAAGCCAGCTCATGATGAGGCCTCTTGTCCTTTGAAAAAATAAAGTGTCAAAGGCCATTGCCCTGGTGTGGTAGCCATAGTGGGAATGTCACTTACATTAGTATCCTATGATCGTGATAAGTTGGCTCGTGATGAGACCCCCTATTCTTTGTGGGAAAATATTTATTGCTTATCTTTATTCGTTTTTATTTTTCCTTAATAAATATTTGAATTGTCTTTTCCCAAGAAGACCATTATCCTAGTTTGGTATCCAGATGATGATAATGCCACTCACTAAGATGATGATAATTCCACTCACTAGAGTGTAACTAAAGTGAACAAGCCAGCTCGTGATGAGACCTCTTCTCCTTTGACAAAAGAAAAATGTCAAAGGCCATTTCCCTGGTGTGGTAGCCATAGTGGGAATGTGACTTACGTTAGTATCCTATGATCGTGGTAGGTTGGCTCATGATGAGACACCCTATTCTTTGTGGGAAAAAAAATATTTTTTATTGCTTGTTTTTTTTTTCT
>SNQJ01S0053510.1:18478-44940 GCA_010110895.2 Picea sitchensis | reverse complement strand
TCCATCATTTAAACTATTAAAGATCCAGTGAGTATATTATCTCGCCCTGTGGAAGTATTCCTTTACGTTTATGGTTTGTATCTCATTTTGATTATAACGCAGACCCCATAGCCCAATGGAGGTGTAGACTGTCTCAACCAATTTATAAACACTCTACAACAAAACATCCCTGTTTCTTTACCTAGCCTAACATCTGAAGTTAAAAACAAAGCTAAATCATATAGAGAGATCCCTCTCTGAAGTTGGAAGGGCTAGATTCCCAGCTTTAAAAGTGGTTGGATAAAGTTACCTTTGTAGATTTCTTCTGTTTCAGCCTCTAGGAAATTTACCAAGTGCTAACACACCCTCTACTCCATTAAAACAAACTTCAAGACCTTGCTCAATGCCTTAGTTGTGCAAGAGGTTTTATGTGTCAAGTTTATGCTTCTTTTAAATTCTTATGTGTGAGGTCTTTGTAAGGTTAAATATGTGGTTTAAAGAAAATACACCAGCAACATAAGTGCAACAAATATAACCATCAAACTCACAACAATAACAAGATGATAAAGGATTTCACCCCCAACTGGGTTACATCTCCTTGAGCCTCCATCAATGGACTAGGCTCTCTGGGATTAGTTTGTAAAAGATTATTTTACAAGATGATTCTCAACTCCAATGGATTTACTAAATGTACCATTGGGTTTAGAATACATAAAAACCCCAAAAATGACTAATAGAACTCTGAAAACGGACCATGGCTCATCTGGGCATGACCTCTTCTACTGGTGGCCTTGAGCTTCCCTGAGCTTCCATGTGGAAAAAACACCTATAAAAATCCTCAAATGCCTCTAAAACCTATCCCAATGTGTTCAGAGCATAACAATTAGTCAAAAATGACTATTCAGTCACAAAAAATAGACTTGGGCGCATCTAAGTATGGCCTCCATAAATGGGGGCCCTAAGCTCCCTAGAGCTCCCCGAAACTTCAATGGTGTAAAACCTACAAACGAAGTCTCCAAATGCCTTTGAAAACTGTTCCAATGGATTCAGAACATCCAAAAACCCCTAGCTGGGCTTTTTCAGCACCTCATTTGGCCAAAAACTGAAGAAGATAGGCCTCCTGCCATTTTCCTCCTTCAAGCTTGTTGTCTCTGGTTCACCAAAACGCACCTCCTGTGTGAGTAACCTGGCTTCTAGGCATTTCCCATGCCTAAACATAGCACACACACGCATGCTGACAAAATGCACCAAATTGTCCCACTGTTAGCGAAATTAGAGCCCCTAAAGGCGGAGGTGTTGGGTGCATGGGGGGGCATATGGCCACGTCCCAGCACAAAAATAGGCCCTCGTTTGCATGATTGGATGAGTGCTTGACAAGTGGCGGAGTGCGTGGGTGTTGACCATTTAAAAATTCACGCGCAAAAGTGTGTGGTGTGGTCACATGGGCGCACATAGAAAACCGGGGGTTGGGGCTAAGCCCCAGCCCAGACCCGCGCCAAAACATACCACATAAACAAAGTTAAATAAATATTTTAACATATGGTTTTTAAGAACTATAGCGTGGCATGTTGGTAGGGTGGCTCTTGACAAGACTTTGGAATATGGGGGGATTTTCAAGGTTAGATCCCCACGGACTCCACTATAATTTTACCAAAACAACCATTACACGGTGCCACGTGGCACCAAACCATTGAACAAAAAGATGCCATGTGTCGACATTCCATTCGCCCACGTGTTTGCAAATTAATGCTTGCCACATCANGGTCATGCCACGTCATCCCCTGTACGGACTGTATAGTCAGTAACTTTTTTTTTGCATGTTTGGCAAATCGAACAAATCACAATATCTCACTCATTCGATGTCCATTTGAGCACATTCAAAGTGTGTTGGGTTCATGACGATGAGGGATACACACATGTTTGTTTTGATACGATTCTGAACACTTTCATTTTTGGGCTAAATTTTGACCTCTGGTCCAGATTCTAATCGTGCCTTCCCACCGAAAGGTTTTTGGACCCACAAAAGCTAATGATTATCTGCATGAGCTTGAATACTCTTCTACTTCCAAGTTCTATCAACTGATTCTACTTGAAAATTATTTTTGTCAATCACCTGGGTACCTTGACATGTCTTGCACTGTAATTGGCTATGTCACTCAACCACTGTTCTTTGGTTGCTGCTGACCCACTGTTCTCTTTGTTCTTGGAAGACTGACAACCTTCCCACTAAGAATCAAGTCCCTCTTGTGAACTCTTTGGCGTCAACACAATCCACTCTACAATTGCTGCAAAATACTTTCTTATGACACCTTGTCACAAACCAAGAAAACCATCAATCTTCAAAACAAATTTAATACAAGACTGAAAATGATGCCAACAAAGTCTTTTTTCTCTTCAAGAAAATGGTCGCATCTTGTACTTCATCAAAGCACATGGTGTTTGCCTGCATCTTGGTGTACTCGATATCGACTTACAAGCCGACAAACACCATCGACTAAACAAAAGTTGAAAAACATGATCGACACAACATAGTCGTCAAGACAACATCGACACAAGTTTGAAACACATCGACATTCCAAAATGACAAGTCGACATTCATGATACACAACCATGTCACAATTATGAGTCACTCATAGTGAAACTATCATCAAGTTCACTCTTTACACACATACAAAAACACATGCATGTGCATAACTCTTCAACTCTCCTTCAAGTACAAACATAACTACAAAAACCCAAAAACATGTGGGTAAAAGAGATGAAAATGAAAAGCTATAAATGGCTGCAACAAGTGAGTATCATACCCCTCTTTTACATCCTCCTGGAGAAGTTGTGCAACAACAAGAATGCCTTCAAATGAATTGCATTCACATGCAACTTGCATCATACAAGTTGTGATAAACTGTTGCAACTTGTCATATTCTCAACAGGAATGCATACATAAGGCTGGAATGTGCATCTACAAACAAAGAAACGCAAGCCTTACTTATTCAATAATTCTAACCATTTCTTACCAAGCCAATTCAATGGTGATTTTTTCTGTTGAACATCGTCTTCTTGTGAATCATCTTGACTCCCATCGATGATGGAATCTCCTCTTCCATTCCTACCAGTCTCTTTATCCATTTGCTTCTTGTGTTGTGGATGAGTGGTTGGATGCAATGTCCAACATTGGTCAATGAGATGACCCCTCTTCTGGTAGTGAGTGCAAATCTTTTGCATCCTCTTTTCAAGTTTCCTTTGCTTGGAAAGTTTCTTGAATGTGGTCAATCTTTTCCAACATCTTGAAACATGATGGTTATCTAAACTACAATATGTACATGGACTTTTTCTTCCATTTTTACATGCAAATTTACCATGCTTAACATAATCAAAAGAAACCAAGTTATAGGCAGAAATATACCTTGAACATTCACCTTTATCGCCTTCTTGAGAAGGTGAGTTGGAAGAGTTACCAGCTCTCTTTTGAAGACCAACAAAGATGTTCTTGTCTTCATGGTTGTCACAAATCTCTTGTTTCCAACATTTTCATTCATCTTGAACACATACTTTGCATTCTTGAGGGAATGAACTTGCAACAAAAGTCCTTGAACATTCACCATTATCACCTTCTTGAGGAGGTGAATTTGAAGAGTTACTAGCTCTCTTTTGAAGACCAACAACAATTTCCTTGTCCTCATGGCTGTCATAACTCTCTTGTTTCACACATTTGCATTCATCTTGAACACAAATTTTGCATGCTTGAGGGATTGAACTTGCAACAAAAGTTATTTTTGGAACTGTTTCCCTTGTCTCCTCAACTTTGGAATATTCTCCATTTTTTTGTTCATATCCAAGACCCCTATACTTGGGCCTCTCCTCAACAATAATAGACTCAACAATGCCTTTTGCATGCTTGCCTAACCCTCTACCTTCATTGCCCATTTTTAATAATAACTTGGACCCTATTCCTCTAGTGTGATTTTCAAAAACACCAAAGCATTCATCCTGAGAGGAATTTGAAGAAAAAATAGCATTACATACCTCATGCTCATGCATGTACTTGGTAAGGGTTTCCTTTTCCTCATGGAGTTAAGTCTCCATCTCATGCAACTTTTCAAGAAGTTGGTGCTTCTCCTCCTTCATGGCCATCAACTGCTCTTGAAGGACAATGTTCTCCTTTCTATCTTCCCACAACTCTTGTACCATATCTCTCATGGTTCAAACTCCTTCAACATCTCTTTGTCAAAGAACTTGGATAATGAATATGTATGAGAACTATCAATGTTTGAAGCTTCCTCCATCCTTGCAAGATATCAAACTTCAACACAAAACCTGCACAATAATACCAACATCTAAATCTCTAGCTATCAATGGAAATCACATGAGAAAAACTATGCTTTGATACCACCTGATCTGAAAATAGGGGGCTGACTTGTTTTGTTGTGCAAGCACCCTCTACTCCATTAAAACAAACTTCAGGACCTTGCTCAATGTCTTAGTTGTGTAAGAGGTTTTATGTGTCAAGTTTATGCTTCTTTTAAATGTTTATGTGTGAGGTCTTTGTAAGGTTAAATATGTGGTTTAAAGAAAATACAACAGCAACATAAGTGCAGCAAATATAACCAGCAAACTCACAACAATAACAAGATGATAAAGGAGTTCACCCCCAACTGGGCTACATCTCCTTGAGCCTCCATCAATGGACTAGGCTCTCTGGGATTATTTTTTCAAAGATTCTTTTACAATTTGCTGCTCAACTCCAATGGATTTACTGACTGTACCATTGGGTTCAGAATACATAAAAACCCAACTTTGAAAACGGACCATGGCTCATCCAGGCATGACCTCTTCTACTAGTGGTCTTGAGCTTCCCTAAGCTTCCCTGTGGAAAAAAAACCTTTAAAAGTCCTCAAATGCCTCTGAAACCTATCCCAATGTGTTCAGAGCATAACAATTAGTCAAAAATGACTATTCAGTCACAGAAAACAAACTTGGGCTCATCTGAGCATGGCCTCCATCAATGGGGGCCCTAAGCTCCCTTAAGCTCCCTGAAACTTCAATGGTGTAAAACATGCAAAAGAAGTCTCCAAATTCCTTTGAAATCTACTCCAATGGATTGATAACATCCAAAAACCCCTAGCTGGGCTTTTTTGGCACCTCATTTGGCCAAAAACTAAAGAAGATAGGCCTCCTGCCATTTTCCTCCTTCAAGCTTGTTGTCTCTGGTTCGCCAAAACGCACCTCTTGTGTGAGTAACCTGGCTTCTAGGTGTTTCCTATGCCTAAACCCTGCACACTTGAGCATGACTGCAAAATGCACCAAATTGTCGCACCGTTAGTGAAATTAGAGCCCCTAAAGGCAGAGGTGTTGGGCGCATGGGGGGCCATATGGCCACATCCCAGTGCAAAAATAGGCCCTCGTTTGCATGGTTGGATGAGTACTTGACAAGTGGCGGAGCGCATGGGTGTTGGTAATTTAAAAATGTGCGTGCAAAAGTGTGTGGTGTGGTCACATGGGTGCACATAGAAAACCAGGGGTTGGGGCTAAGCCCCAACCCGGACCTGCACCAAAACATACCACATAAACAAAGTTAAATAAATATTTTAACATATGGTTGTTAAGAACCATAGTGTCGTGCATTGGAAGGGTGGCTCTTTCCAAGACTTTTGACTATGGGGGGAGGTCTAGGGTTCGATCCCCACGGACTCCACTATAATTTTAAAAAAACAAACATTACATGGTGCCACGTGGCAGCCCATGCCTGGGCCACGTGGCACCAAACCATTGAACAAAAATATGCCACGTGTCGACATTACATTCACCCACATGTCTTCCAATTAATGTTTTCCACATCACCTTACTAACTTATCATATTTCCACATCAGCCTCATGCCACATCAACATACAGTCATGCCACGTCATCCCCTATACGGACTGTACAGTCAACAACTTTTTTTTTGCATGTTTGGAAAATCAAATAGATCGTGATATCTCACTCATCTGATGTTCGTTTGACCCCATTTGAAGTGTGTTGGGTTTTTGACGATGAGGGATACACATCTATTCGTTTTGAGACGACTTTGAACACTTTCATTTTTGGGCTAAATTTTGACCCCTGGTCCAGATTCTGATCACTCCTTCCCACTGAAAGGCTTTTGGACCCACAAAAGATGATGATTATCTGCCTGATCTTGAATACTCTTCTACTTCCAAGTTCTATCAACTAATTCTACTTGAAAAGTCTTTTTGGCAATCGTCTGGGTACATTGACATGCGTTGCACTGCAATTGGCTATGTCCCTCAACCACTGTTCTCTGGCTGTTGCTGACCCACTGTTCTCTTTGTGCTTGGAAGACTGACAACCTTCCCACTGAGAATCAAGTCCCTCTTGTGGACTCTTTGGCGTCAACACAATCTTCTCTACAATGGCTGCAAAATACTTTCCTATGACACCTTGTCACAAACCAAGAAAACCATCAATCTTGAAAACAAATTTAATACAAGACTGAAAATGATGCCAACAAAGTCTTTTTTCTCTTCAAGAAAATGGTCGCATATTGTACTTCATCAAAGCACATGGCGTTTTCCTACATCTTGGTGTACTCAATATCGACTTACAATCCAACAAACACCATCGACTAAACATAAGTCGAAAAACATGATTGACACAACATAATCATCATGACAACATCGACATAAGTCAAGACTCATTTGAAACACATCGACATTCCAAAATGACAAGTCGACATTTATGATACACAACCATGTTACAATTATGAGTCACTCATAGTGAAACTATCATCAAGTTCACTCTTTACACACATGCATGTGCATATCTCTTCAACTCTCCTTCGAGTACAAACATAAGTACATAAACCCAAAAACATGTGGGTAAAAGAGTTGAAAATGAAAAGCTATAAATGGCTGCAACAAGTGAGTATCATACCCCTCTTTTACATCCTCCTGGTGAAGTTGTGCAACAACAAGAATGCCTTCAAATGAATTTCATTCACATGCAACTTGCATCATACAAGTTGTGATAAACTACTACAACTTGTCATATTCTCAACAAAAATGCATACATAAGGCTGAAATGTGCATCTACAAACAAAGAAATGCAAGCCTTACTTATTCAAGAAATCTAACCATTTCTTACCAAGCCAATTCAATTGTGATTTTTTTCTGTTGAACATCGTCTTCTTGTGAATCATCTTGGCTCACATCGATGATGGAATCTCCTCTTCCATTCTTGCCAGTCTCTTTATCCATCTGCTTCTTGTGTTGTGGATGAGTGGTTGGATGCAATGTCCAACATTGGTCAATGAGATGACCCCTCTTCTGGCAGTGAGTGCAAATCTTTTGCATCCTCTTTCCAAGTTGCCTTTGCTTGGAAAGTTTCCTAAATGTGGTCAATATTTTCCAACATCTTGAAACATGATGGTTATCTAAACCACAATATGTACATTGAATTTTTCTTCCATTTTTACATGCAAATTTACCATGCTTAACATAATAAAAAACAACCGAGTTATAGGCAGAAATATACCTTGAACATTCACCTTTAAATGTACCTTGAATTATACCTTGAATTATTTCTCCCTAATTCCTCATGTCTTTTGTGTCCTTCTTTTCTTCCTTTTATTCTCTAAAGGGTAGTTCTCCAAGTAGTTAACTATTTTTAGTTATTTAAGTTAAATAACTTCAGTTAATAAATAGGACAAGTAATTTTATGATAAGGATAATTAATAAATGATATAATAACTAAATAGGTGAGGTCCCCTTCTATTATGCACCATTTATTTCAATAATCAATTTAGTTTTTCCTTGTCGCTCCATAATATAATCATCAAATATAAAAAAAAATCGATATCATATAACATACCATAAACATGCATTCAAAACACCATGGCATATATCACTTGTATCTCCCATATATTAACATGATATTTTAAGTTTAAAAAATAAATATCATGGTTCAGCCATCTGTCCAAAATAGTTTCATAGTGAAATGTCATGATAAACAAAATGAAATATCCCAGGGAATTTCTTTCTGAAAAATCCTTCCCTTTCCCTGATGAAGTCCTCATACCGAGGGACTTATTTTCTTCCAATTGGGCTACCTCTAGATGCATATCATTTAAGCTTCTCTTACCACTGCTTGTTGATTTTATCTTGGAGTGAGCAGAGGAAGAGGACTTGGCCATGCTAGAAGAAGTAATTGGTTTTTTTCCTTTGTCAACTTGAGAACCATGAGGAGTAGTTTTGTGATATTTTGGAGGATGAGGAGGAGGAGGAATAGATGTGTTTGTAGAAACAACATGGACTGGTGGTTTTGGATGAACTAGAGGAGAAGGAAAAGATGCATTAGTGGAAACAATATGAACTGGAGGAGGGGAGGGTTGATGGGCCATTGATTGGCACCAAGAGAAGGATTGGCAGGTATATGACCCCATCCATCGTTATGAGGTTGCACAGGGGATTCAGGAACATTGACAATAGTAGGTTGAGGTTGCAAGATAACATTGGGAGGTACTTAGGGCTGAGGAAAGGCATGTTTTCCACCAAGATTTAAGTGCCCGGTTTGTATCAACTACTAAAATTCATCATATTAGCATCAAAGTAAATAAAGAACCTTCATTTATTATGCCCCCATGTTTCCAAAATGCATTAGGAAATATCCCTCTTTTCCTTTGTTTCCTCCTATGTTTCTACTCCTACTAAAGAAGCTCATATATGTCTATCATAGTCAAGTTAGTACATGCTTAAGATACAATAAGATAAAACATCCAACATAATTTTTCATCATGATTAAATTTGCTCTGAAACTAACAAATCATACAACACAAATGAGAGGTGAAAGAGAAAAGTGAAAACAAGGATAGAAGTACATATCTAAAATCATTTACCCAACAACATCCATATCCAAAATCTATACATGTATACCACTACTTCTTCAAGATATGCAATGTAAATAAAATTTCCACAAGATTATCTAATACTAATCTGAAAATATGGGGATGACTTGGTTTGCTATGCAAGCACCCTCTACTCCATTAAAACAAACTTCAGGACTTTGTTGAATGTCTTAGTTGTGCAAGAGGTTTTATGTGTCAAGTTTATGCTTCTTTTAAATGTTTATGTGTGAGGTCTTTGTAAGGTTAAATATGTGGTTTAAAGAAAATACAAAAGCAACATAAGTGCAACAAATATAACCAGCAAACTCACAATAATAACAAGATGATAAAAGAGTTCACCCCCAACTAGGCTACATCTCCTTGAGCCTCCATCAATGAACTAGGCTCTCTAGGATTAGTTTGTCAAAAATTATTTTACAAGCTGTTGCACAACTCCAATGGATTTACTGACTGTACCATTGGCTTCAAAATACATAAAAACCCCAAAAATGACTAATAGAACTCTAAAAATGGACCATGGCTCATTCGGGCATGACCTCTACTACTAGTGGCCTTGAGCTTCCCTGAGCTTCCCTGTGGAAACAACACCTCTAAAATTCCTCAAATTCCTCTAAAACCTATCCCAATGTGTTCAAATCATAACAATTAGTCAAAAATGACTATTCAGTCACAGAAAACAGACTTGGGCTCATCTGAGCATGGCCTCCATAAATGGGGGCCCTAAGCTCCCTGAAACTTAAATGGTGTAAAACCTGCAAAAGAAGTCTCCAAATGCCTTTGAAAACCATTCCAATGGATTCAAAACATCCAAAAACCCCTAGTTGGGATTTTTCAGCACCTCATTTGGCCAAAAACTGAAGAAGATAGGCCTCCTACCATTTTCCTCCTTCAAGCTTGTTGTCTCTGGTTCGCCAAAACGCACCTCCTGTGTGAGTAACTTGGCTTCAAGGCGTTTTCCGTGCCTAAACCTAGCACACACATGCATGCCCGCAAAATGCACCAAATTATCGCACTGTTAGCAAAATTAGAGCCCCTAAAGGCGGAGGTGTTGGGTGCATGGGGGGGCATATGGCCACGTCCTAGCGCAAAAATAGGCCCTCGTTTGCATGGTTGGATGAGTGCTTGACAAGTGGCATTGAACGTGGGTGTTGGCCATTTAAAAATGCACGGGAAAAAGTGTGTGGTGTGGTCACATGGGCGCACATAGAAAACCGGGGGTTGGGGCTCAGCCCCAGCCCAGACCTGCGCCAAAACATACCACATAAACAAAGTTAAATAAATATTTTAACATATGGTTGTTAAGAACTATAGCGTGGCCCATTGGCAGGGTGGCTCTTGGAAAGACTTTGGAATATGGGGGGAGGCTCGGGGTTCGATCCCCATGGACTCCACTATAATTTTACCAAAACAACCATTACACACTGCCACGTGGCACCAAACCATTGAACAAAAAGATGCCACACGTCGACATTCCATTGACCCATGTGTTTTCCAATTAATGCTTGCCACATCATCTTACCAACTAAGCATCTTTCCACATCAACCTCATGCCACGTTAGCGTATGGTCATGCCACGTCATCCCCTGTACGGACTGTACAGTCAACAACTTTTTTTTCCTTGTTTGGCAAATCAAACAGATCGCAATATCTCACTCATTTTATGTATGTTTGACCCCGCTCAAAGTGCGTTGGGTTCATGATGATGGAGTCTATGCACTTGTTCATTTTGAGACGATTCCAAACACTTTCATTTTGGGGCTAAATTTTGACCTCTGGTCCAGATTCTAATCATGTCTTCCCACTGAAAGGTTTTTGGACCCACAAAATTTGATGATTATCTACCTAAGCTTGAATACTCTTCTACTTCCAAGTTCTATCAACTGATTCTACTTGAAAAGTCTTTTTGGAAATCACCTAGGTACCTTGACATGTCTTGCACTACAACTGGTTATGTCCCTCAACCATTGTTCTCTGGTTGTTGTTGACCCACTATTCTCTTTGTGCTTGGAAGACTAACAACCTTCCCACTGAGAATCAACTCCCTCTTGTGAACTCTTTGGTGTCAACACAATCCGCTCTACAATGGCTGCAAAATACTTTCCCGTGACACCTTGTCACAAACCAAGAAAACCATCAATCTTGAAAAAAAAAATAATACAAGACTGAAAATGACGCCAACAAAGTCTTTTTTCTCTTCAAGCAAATGGTCGCATCTTGTACTTCATCAAAGCACATGGTGTTTTCCTGCATCTTGGTGTACTCAATATCGAATTACAAGCCGACAAACACCATCGACAAAACATAAGTCGAAAAACATGATCGACACAACATAGTCATCAAGACAACATCGACACAAGTCGAGACTCATTTGAAACACATTGACATTCCAAAATGACAAGTCGACATTCATTATACACAACCATGTTACAATTATGAGTCACTCATAGTGAAACTATCATCAAGTTCACTCTTTACACACATACAAAAACACATGCATGTGCATAGCTCTTCAACTCTCCTTTGAGTACAAACATACATACATAAACCCAAAAACATGTGGGTAAAAGAGCTGAAAATGAAAAGATATAAATGGTTGCAACAAGTGAGTATCATACCCCTCTTTTACATCCTCCTGGCGAAGTTGTGCAACAACAAGAATGCCTTCAAATGAATTGCATTCACATGCAACTTGCATCATACAAGTTATGATAAACTGCTGCAACTTGTCATACTCTCAACAGAAATGCATACATAAGGTTGGAATGTGCATCTACAAACAAAGAAATGCAAGCCTTACTTATTCAAGAATTCTAACCATTTCTTACCAAGCCAATTCAACGATGATTTTTTCTGTTGAACATCGTCTTCTTGTGAATCATCTTGACTCCCATCGATGATGGAATTTCCTCTTCCATTCTTGCCAGTCTCTTTATCCATCTTCTTCTTGTGCTATGGATGAGTGGTTGGATGCAATGTCCAACATTGGTCAATGAGATGACCCTTCTTCTGGCAATGAGTGCAAATCTTTTGCATCCTCTTTCCAAGTTGCCTTTGCTTGGAAAGTTTCCTGAATTTGGTCAATCTTTTCCAACATCTTGAAACATGATGGTTATCTAAATCACAATATGTACATGGACTTTTTCTTCCATTTTTACATGCAAATTTACCATGCTTAACATAATCAAAAGCAACCGAGTTATAGGCAGAAATATACCTTGAACATTCACCTTTATCACCTTCTTGAGGAGGTGAATTGGAAGAGTTACCAGCTCTCTTTTGAAGACCAAAAAAGATGTTATTGTCTTCATGGCTGTCACAACTCTCTTGTTTCCAACATGTGCATTCATCTTGAACACATACTTTGCATTCTTGAGGGATTGAACTTGCAACAAAAGTACTTGAACATTCACCTTTATCGCCTTCTTGAGGAGGTGAATTTGAATAGTTACTATCTCTCTTTTGAAGACCAACAACAATGTTCTTGTCCTCATGGATGTGACAACTCCCTTGTTTCACACATTTGCATTCATATTGAACACAAATTTTGCATGCTTGAGGGATTGAACTTGCAACAAAAGTTGTTTTTGGAATTGTTTCCCTTGTCTCCTCAACTTTGGAATATGCTCCATTTTTTTGTTCATATCCAAGACCCCTATACTTGTGCCTCTCCTCAACAATAATAGGCTCAACAATGCCTTGTGCATGCTTTCCTAACCCTCTACCTTCATAGCCAATTTTTAACAATAACTTGGACCCTATTCCTCTAGTGTGATTTTAAAAAACACCAAAGCATTCATCTTGAGAGGAATTTGAAGAAAAAATAGCATTACATACCTCATGTTCATGCATGTACTTGGTAAGGGTTTCCTTTTCCTCATGGAGTTGAGTCTCCATCTCATGCAACGTTTCAAGAAGTTGGTGCTTCTCCTCCTTCATGGCCATCAACTGCTCTTGAAGGACAATGATTTCCTTTCTATCTTCCTACAACTCTTGTACCGTATCTCTCATGGTTACAAACTCCTTCAACATCTCTTTGTCAAAGAAATTGGATAATGAATATGTATGAGAACTATCAATGTTTGAAGCTTCCTCCATCCTTGCAAGATATCTAACTTCAACACAAAACTTGCACAATAATACCAACAGCTAAATCTCTAGCTATCAATGGAAATCGCATGAGCAAAACTATGCTTTGATACCATTTGATATGAAAATAGGGGGCTGACTTGTTTTGTTGTGCAAGCACCCTCTACTCCATTAAAACAAACTTCAGGACCTTGCTCAATGTCTTAGTTGTGCAAGAGGTTTTCTGTATCAAGTTTATGCTTCTTTTAAATGTTTATGTGTGAGGTCCTTGTAAGGTTAAATATGTGGTTTAAATAAAATACAACAGCAACATAAGTGCAACAAATATAACCATCAAACTCACAACAATAACAAGATGATAAAGGAGTTCACCCCCAACTGGGCTACATCTCCTTAAGCCTCCATCAATGGACTAGGCTCTCTAGAATTAGTTTGTCAAAGATTATTTTACAAGTTGCTGCTCAAATCTAATGGATTTAATGACTGTACCATTGGGTTCAGAATACATAAAAACCCCAAAAATGACTAGTAGAACTCTGAAAACAGACCATGGCTCATTCGGGCATGACCTCTTCTACTGGTGGCCTTGAGCTTCCCTAAGCTTCCCTGTGGAAAAAACACCTGTAAAAGTCCTCAAATGCCTCTGAAACCTATACCAATGTGTTCATAGCATAAAAATTATTCAAAAATGACTATTCAGTCACATAAACCAGACTTGGGCTCATCTGAGCATGGACTCCATCAATGGGGGCCCTAAGCTCCCTTGAGCTCCCTGAAAATTAAATGGCATAAAACCTGCAAAAGAAGTCTCCAAATGCCTTTGAAAACTATTCCAATGGATTTAGAACATCCAAAAACCCCTAGTTGGGCTTTTTTGGCACCTCATTTGGCCAAAACCTGAAGAAGATAGGCCTCCTGCCATTTTCCTCCTTCAAGCTTGTTGTCTCAGGTTCGCCAAAATGCACCTCATGTGTGAGTAACCTGCCTTTTTGGCATTTCCCATGCCTAAACCCAGCACACATGTGCATGCCCACAAAATGCACCAAATTGTCGCACTGTTAGCGAAATTAGAGCCCCCAAAGGCGGAGGTGTTCGGCGCATGGGGGGCCATATGGCCACGTCCCAATGTAAAAATAGGCCCTCATTTGCATGGTTGGATGAGTGCTTGACAAGTGGCGGAGTGTGTGGGTGTTGGTCGTTTAAAAATTCATGCAAAAAAGTGTGTGGCGTGGTCACATCGGCGCACATAGAAAACCGGGGGTTGGGGCTAAGCCCCAGCCCGGACCCGTGCCAAAACATACCACATAAACAAAGTTAAATAAATAATTTAACATATGGTTGTTAAGAACCATAGCGTAGCGCATTGGCAAGGCGACTCTTGCCAAGAATTTGTACTATGGGGGGAGGTCTGGGGTTTGATCCCCATGGACTCCACTATAATTTTACCATAACAACCATTACACGGTGCCATGTGGCATCCCATGCCTGGGCCACGTGGCACCAAACCATTGAACAAAAAGATGCCATGTGTCGACATTCCATTTGTCCACGTGTCTGCCAATTAATGCTTTCCATGTCAGCTTACCAACTCAGCATCTTGCCACATCAGCCTCATGCCATGTCAGCATATGGTCATGCCACATCATCCCTTGTATGGACTGTACAGTCAACAACTTTTTTTTCATGTTTGGCAAATCGAACAGATCGCGATATCTCACTCATCCAATGTTTGTTTGACCCCGTTTGAAGTGCGTTGGGTTCATGACGATGAGGGATACACACCTATTCGTTTTGAGGCAATTCCAAACACTTTCATTTTTGGGCTAAATTTTGACCCCTGGTCCAGATTCTGATCAAATACCTCAAATTTAAACCTTGTCATCATGATTAAAATCAGCCAAAATATTCCCAAATCCTTTCACATCATTTAATTATGTTGTTACAACAAATTTTACCTCACCCCATGCAACTTTATTGGATGTCCTTTACATTTCCCTATGCATACTTGAAGTCCTGTTTTGTACCTTCCAGAGCCCAAAAAACGTATTTTTCCACATATACACGCCCTATCAGTTAGACAACAAGCATATACGCAGGTTGCTCCACTACAACCCACGTACATCGGGTTTGGTGCTCAAAATTAAAAATTATGTTGGGTTTCCATGCCATGTCACGAGATCCATGATCCTTGACCTTCCATATATTGGAAAATCTTTGACTCGACCCTTCAGTTCCACTTGAAGGTTATAAATTGAGCCCAAGCCTTGAGGAGATTCAACAATTCAACTTTGAAAGTGATCCAAAATGGATCCAGGAAGGCCTAAAAATCAAAGTTCTTGGAATCAGATGAAACCGACACCATAGCATCCGGCTAATCCCGTTGATTCCGGACATATAATGTTTTTCACAAATGGACGATGTATGTGAAAGATATCGCGTTCTGACTGATTTCCCAAACATGCAAAAAGTCGAACTGGTCAAAGTCAACAAGTCATACTGCTGATGTTAGCAGTATGACAGGTCACGTTAGCATGACATCATGATGACATTAGCAAGGACACATGGAAACACTAGGAGGTGACATGTGTCACTCAGTTTTGGCATTTTCGCGTTGAGTTGGACCAGTACAAAATTGACATGTGGCAGTCTATACATGATGTGGCCCAATGACAGGCTGACACATGGCAATATGGACAATAGGTGGTTGTACAGATGCTAATGTGGCAGGGTGACTAGACTGTATGGAAGCTGACATGTCAAGGTCACTGGGCTGTGCGGATGCTGACTTGGTAGGGTGAATAGGTTGTACGAATGTTGACATGGCAGCTGACTGGACAGGTGACTCAGTTGTATGGCAGTGACATGGCATCTGACTGTGAATGTTGACTATGCGATGATTGTACCGTACGAATAAATCACGGGGCAACACGTGGCCCAATCAGAGGGTGCCATGTGGCACCTCGAATTTTTCCAATGTTGGCTAAGGCAAAAATTTTGTTAGCACTTCGTAAGTTTCGAACCTGTGAGCTCCGCTCGCACCAATGGACTAACGCCCTTGGGCTAACCAAAAGAGATCCTTTGTTGCTTGTTATGCCAGATGGCATAATCTGTATTTAAATGGAATGTGGCGAGGTGTTAGGGATAGGCCCTGGTCGGCGGGGGGATAGCCCTCGGCCAGGGGTTGTAGACCAGGAGCTAGCTAGCAGGAAGGGGTGTGTGGAGCTTTAGCATCAATACATAGTGCCCATAGGACTAGTGCATGAAGACCAGAGGCTAAAGAATAGGGCCAATGCCTAGCACCTGACCATATGGTAGTGCGCATGTGACCAGGAGCCCAGGAAAAGGGAGTTGTGCCCAGTATTTTGCCAATTTTGGGTTTTAAAACTATAGAATATGGATTTTTTGTTAATTAGCTTGTTTTTAATGGATTTTAGCCATTATTGGGGGATCTAGAGCCCGATTTGAGGCTAGATCTTGGGAGGAAGTTGGGAGGTTGATACCAACTTCACATCTATATAAAACAGGGGTTCTTAGCAGCATTAGAGAGGTTCAGAATAGGAGAATTACTGAAGATTTTGAAATCCAAAGCCATTTTTATGCAGGGAAGCCATTGAGGAGAGAAACTTTGCGAGCCAATTCTGGGAGCTACGCTCAACCGTTTTCAGTGCCGTTAGTTGTGTTGGATTCTCGAGGTCGAGAAGAACACAACCAAACTAGTTTGTAATCCTTTTTACATTGTTCTAATGTACTTTTGAATCATTGAATATAAATAATAAAGCCTCACCCATTAAGATAAAGGCCCGGAGACGTAGGAAATCTTGTCGAACTCCGTTAACAACTTTGTTTTTATGGTTTGTTGTTCTTTGTGCTTACATTCTGATCTGCATTTATTTATTATGGCTGCTATAATATCTCATTAAATTATTCTTCTTTCATTAATTCCTAATTGGTAAATGAACACATGCTTTAAACTTAGCCAAGTCTTTAAAGATCAATTTCGGATCAGAGAGCAAAGACACTCTAGAGGAATTTCACTTCATATTGAGTTTGCAACCCTTTGTCCTTGAAAGTATGAACTCCTTGTTCAACCCCCAAGCTCTTCCTTCTTTGTGATGGAGAACCTCATTGTCTCCCTTATATGAGCTTTCCTTTGGTGGAGGATTGAAGTGGTGGAGGCCCAGCTGGAGGGACTTAGTTTCTTGGTTCCAATATGTGTGTCATTACAGAAGTTTTTCACCTATATACTTTTGTTGCTTATTTTAATAGAAATACTCTTTTCTCATCCAAATGAATCTTGCAAATATTTGAATTATTATTCCATGGGCGTATTTGTTATGTATGTTAATGGATTATGCTAATATATATGCTAACATTATATATTATCACCATATGCTTGTGTATCTTGGTTGTTGAGGACAAGTTGTAGTTATAAATATTTGAGTTGCGTGCTCAACGATGGTCTTCATCGAACGTCCAGATGAGGTAGGCTCTTGTCCTTGTCTTGCTAGCATTTCATTTATATAGCATACTTTGGATTAGAGTTGATTTATGCATGTCATTTTGTTTGTTGTGGTTTACCCTAGGCCATAGAGAGATTTTCCTCGTAACAGAATTGGCAACCATACTAGGGATTGATCTTATTTTTGGGGGTTTGGAGTGTTTTTATCCTTGATTTTCTCTCTGTTAGCATGAGTGTTCTTGTCGCCTGATTGCTTGACAGCCTATTTTTACTTTGCATCTGAGTTTCTTGGCTTAACCCTTTCCCTTGCAGTTTTTTACTAGATATACGTGGTTTTTCCCTTGATAGACGCATACATATGCGAGCTGTCCTCCTATAGGGTGCGTACATACGCGAGCTTTTCTCAAACAATCATGTACATCAACTCTTTAGTCTTGTTGGATGAGTTTGTTGTTTTTTGGGTGACATTGGTTGGTTGTTGAGTCTTCTTGGGTCTCTGTCCTGATTGTTAAGTGCTTACATAGTGATAGGAAAACTTTTTATTGTTGAATTTTCAAGAGGTATTCTTTCTTATCATCTTTTTCATTGGTTTTCCTTACACATTGGTCTACGTGTTTGCTTCTTGGTATCCTGCTTGGATTGTCTCTTTTTTCTTGCAGTAGGGTCTGTATGTGAATTTGTTATTCATTCCTTGCATTTTATTTTCTTTGTATCGAAAATACAAAAACATTTGCTCATTTTGCATTGTGGAATTTCCTCTTTTGATTACTTTGCATTGATTTTGACACATGTGGAGAGATTTCATTTCATTGAAATTGTGGAGATTTCATTGGAAAGGTTGCATTTAAAAGCATACCATCCCTTTCAAAATCAAGACTAGCGCTTAACAATGTTTTTATATTTTCTTATTTTATATGTCGAGTTGTAATACCATCAGTTTCACAACCACACCTCTTGAGTAATCATAAGCCATTAAAATTAACGTTGATTAATTAAAATTGATTAGAAAAGATTTTATTTTTCAAGTGTACACAAACAAGTATAGGACATAAGGCCTTGGAATAGGATTTTGTGAGTAAATTTCTCCAAGGCTATTAAACTGAACATATGTATTTGACCAGGGAGTGATGAAACCCATTGTGTAATTAGTGACGTCAGGAGGCTCCACTCACACCAGAGTTAACCACGAGGTCATGCGAAGTTAGTTGCATAGATATCCCTCTAATACCTTCTTAGTGTCAGAGATATTTCTGAGGTTCTATTCATATTTGGGGTTCTTGCTAGTACATTTACCTCTGTGAGAGGCGGTGCTTTCAATATTTCAGGCGCTGCTACCCTGCCCGTACGGTGGACTGGACTTACGAATGTTCCCTTGCACATTGTTTATATTCTGGTGACTCTAGTTTCTTGACATAGGCAGCCACATAGGTTACTTGTAGGGATTATTCTACATGTACCCTGAGTCAGATAAGGGTCGGACAATACACAACCTTTATGGAGGATTACCTCTTCCGGGGGATCAGACTGACTACGTTGTTAAGCCCATGATCTAGGTGGATATTGGTGGCCACCCACCTATTCCACTTGGACCCCCACCATTGTTTCTTTCAGTTTTTCAGTTTCCTTAATTGTAGCACAATTTACTATTTTTGGCAGTTTTTCGGGTCCTGAACTTTCAGAGTCGTTTTGAGGCCCTAAACGACATTTTTTGGGCATCAAACTTCGATGAATATTAATTTATTTCATACCATGATATTCATTGTTAGAAGGTGTAGTCCTCGGATAGATATTTCTAACAATGTATCATATGTGTCAAACAGAGATAATATTCCAAAGTTACGACCCCAGGAAATTGATCTACCAATTTACCCAAACGGGGCCCACATGACTTTTGGTGCTTCATATCCTAGGGTTAGGTTTTTGGATGTCTAGGGTTTTTGACATTCCTGTTTATTGTAAAAAGGCCTTTAGAGCCTCATTGTAATCATCTTCTTGTGAATGAAAGTAGCCATCACATCTCTTCTCAGAGATAAGCTTCCACCATTCTAGCGAGTCTTTCACTCTGTATTTTTACAGTCTTTGTACATTTTCTCTCATCAATAGAAATTGTATTACTGTATATCTATGTTTATGATTGCATATCTAATACATTTATGTTATATTGTTGGATATCTGAGATATCTTTGTATATTTCTTTACTATATCTCTGCTCTCATTTCGTGCCGAAATAATCTGGATCAGCCCACAAGGGCCCTTATAATTGATTCTGATACCTCCAATATTTTGAAGGGAGTCTTAGGCCCCTCTTGGGAGATACATACCTACTCTAGTGAGGGAGGCCCCTTTTTAGCCACTATATCATGTTTGTGTGTATTGGCCTTTTTGCTTTATTTTGGTGTGATCTTTGATTATTAGTTGGCCCTAGGATTTGGTTTTATATCTCGAGTCTTGAGTCATCATGGAACAAGACCAACCTCCTTGCATGTCTCATCATTTATTGAAGTTACCACCACATCTTGAGTCTTTACCGAAGTTGCCTTCTAAAAGGCGTAAAGTTAATAAATGTGGTACTTATATCTCCACCTCCCAGACTTGTGATTTTCTAGTTATGAGTATTGATTCAAACCCGGACATCACAAGGAGTCCCTTGACTCCTATATCTTATGTGATTAGTGGGATCCCTTGACTCCTTCAACCTCAATGATTTGGGTGTCGGAGACCCCGACCTCTACTGCTACCCAACCTGTGGGTTGTACTCAACCCACTGGAACGAATCCTTTCAAATCTCTTTTTGGTATGTCACGTTACAATTATCAGTCAATATCTTCGTTCTCTAATCCCTTTTCTTTTGGTATGCCCAACATGACGTCGCAAATATCATCCTCTATTACAGTGTCTAATGCAAATCCTAGTTTTGGACCTGGGGGCATGGCTCCTATGTATGCTCCTCTCTCGTTTGGTGGAGGCCATATTCCCCAAATGAATCCTTCAATTAGAGGTTGGACTCCTTTTTCTTCCAGGACTAATCCTAGTCTCAATGCTCCTAGATGGAGTGCTCAACCGGGCGAACAAGTCACTTCCTATATTATGTCCTTTATCCCCTATTCCTCCATGTTGATTTCAAGAAACACATTTATTATGGTGAATCCCCCTCTGTCCTTCGGATTTTTATCCGAAGGGATTCAATTTCACACTATGGGCAACCCTGAGCCTAGAGCTCCTTTAGTTGGGGGCAACGTATATAACCCTCATTATACCGCTTACGCGGGAATGGTGGCCATACAACCTTTTATGAATTATTTTGGAGGAGGATATTATCCTACTAGACAGGGCCATGGCATATACCAGAACCCTGGATGGTTTGTAATCCCTCAGTCCCAATCTTTCCTGGGAGCATGGGCTCATATGACACAACCCTAGCTCCCTTTTTGGCCAAGTTTAATATGGCATATTTGTCGAAATTAATGAATGAACATATGCATCACAATCCGTTATGGCCCCCTGTCCCCACCAAGATTCCTTCATACATTCCAAAATTCGAAGGCAATACTAGCGAGGATATGGGTGATCATGTCACTACTTTTCATCTTTGGTGTTTGTCTAACTCCCTTAATGACAATTATATTAATTTGAGGTTATTTCAATGCACCCTCATAGGGGTCGCCATGAAGTGGTACATTGAGCTACCGAGGGGAACATACATAAACTTTAATTAGATGGTTTTGGTCTTTCGCAACCACTCCCAATTGTTGGTTCATTACGATGTCGGCATAGAAAAATTTTCGGCCCTCTGCCAAGATAAATTCATGCATATATCAGACCATATCCAAAAGTGGCATAGATGGAAGAGGTTGATAAAATCCTACATTCCTCTGGAGTTTTTGTTGGAATGATTCCTTAATTCCTTATTGCCTTATATTTCTAAGGATGTCTCTACATTTGGAGTAACATCTAAGGAAGAAGCTATTTTCAAAGCCCAGCAATTGGACCTCATATATGCTTAGCTTGGGATGTTGTATGAAATTATTCCTAATGCAAAGCATTCAAACTATGACCCTAGACAAAATCCTAGGCCTCATGCCAATGGAATCATAGGCTCTGCAAATGCTAAGTCTACAGACTTGGTGATGAACTAGTTGAAAGATTTGTCTCTAAGTCAACATGTAGCAGGACAAGCTTTGGCTTCGTCCTCCATTCACACTCAGTCGGCGGATGTGCATTATGTACAGTCGTCGGCCAACCCAAATTCTAACCAACAACCAGGAGGGAATAAAAGAAAAGGACGAGGTAATAATCGTAAGGGTGGGAAAAATAATAACAAATCTAAGGACGAAACTAACAATGATAGATCGAATAATAATGTTGGTGAGGGAAAGAAATAAAAATGAAAGGTGAAGTTTCCTTGTAAACTTTGTAAATATGATCTCCTTACCCACCTATGCCCCAAAATCGAGGAAGCCTCGAGGCCCTTATCGCAACCACTGTCTGTGCTGAAAAATCTATTTCTGCATAATCAACACATGGCCTTAGGGACCTCCAACGCTGTAAATGCATCGAGCAGGAGTCAAAAGCCCTCAACACATGAAGGTGGCCATCTATGTGTCAATATGGTCAAGTATCAGATTGATGTAGCCACTCGATCTCATGATTATGGATCTTCACAGACTATTGTAAGTCCAGAGTCTCCTCCTCTGGAAACATCCTTGCAGATTGAAAAGTTGGAACCTTTGCCTCGTATTCTGAAAGGAGTACTAAAATGATTTGCCCACAATCCTAATGCTAGAGTTTCCTAGAACTATTCCATTGTCGAATATCTAGGTCAAACCCCTTGTGAGATGTCAACTTTGGAGGTGCTCCAGATGTATCCTTCATATAGGAACGCCTTGTTATCTCCTTTAGGATCTCTAGACCCATGTGGCTCGAAGGTTATCAAGTTTGATGTCACAGATGTTAGACCTCACTTACCTTACCACGTTGCCTTTCAAATCCATGTGCAATACACAAAAATTACCATCAAATGCATTGTAATTGATGAAGGTGTTGCAACATGCATGATGTGCCTAACATGTTGGAAAGCCATTGACTCTCTGACTCTATCCCAATCTATGACTATGTTGACCTCTTTTGATGGGCGTTCATTCCGACCCCATGGAATTCTTCCTTCTTTTTCATCCAATTAGGTGGAAAGACAATGGAGGTTGATGTTGAGGTGGTCGATGCACCCCTTAACTATAATTTACTACTAGGGTGTAATTGGACTTATGCCATGACAACAGTCATGTTGTTCATTTTCCGCACTTTATGTTTTCCTCATGAAGGGAAGATAGTGATGATTGGTCAATTATCCTTTGCACACGCTAGTCCTAATGAATTAGTTGGACCTTCGATCCCTATGATCGATAATTATCAGTAGGAAATTGAGGATGTTGGTGTTAAAATGTATTCCTCTGTCATGGGTAGCTTTGATTTCGTGGCACCAATTAATCACATTCATGCCATTTCCAGTGAGTGTTCATCTTTAATGAGGTTTGTTCCTTTCTAAACTTCGTATTTCAATGACCCTTGGACCCTACCTTCCCTGACTACGTCATACGAAGTTCAATCGCACATTGGTATGGCAATGTCACTATCAACGGCAGACATTGCGTATCAGTCCATTCTTGATGCTATTGTTGACTTGGATCCTTTCTCCTTGTTGAAACAGACCTTGAATTTTTGATTATGAGGATAAAAAAAAAATTGTATCTTTGAGTCTTTGCATTTTATAAATTTCCTAAAGCAAAAATTTCATCTCCAATGAATTCGCGATGCCTTTATGGTTCATTTTTGGATAAAGAATGATTAAAAATCTAAACGAATATAATTTTTCCAATATTATTCGAAATAATCTTTTAAAATAGACATTGATTTAAAACATAAGGAATTTTAGATTTACATCGGGATATCGGGATTCAGAGTTTTGAATGAACAAATGTTCAACGCAAATTGAATAGAGAAATCTCGATCCCCGATTTCCCAATACATTAATCCTTAATTAAAACTTAATTTACTCAAATCAATGTTAAAGAGGTTTAAACTTTAAGTTAATCTCATCGCAAAATCGGGATTCGCGATTTTGTGAGAACAAAGAAACTTGTCATCATATTTTCCGATTTCCTGATTTCGCGATACAGTTAATCCTTAAGTGAAGTTTGGAATTAATCTAATTACTATTAAACATGATTAAGAGTAAATAATCATATCGGGATATCGGGATTCGCGGTTTTGTGAGCAGTCGTTTTCATGTCATTGGATTTCCCGATTTCCCGATTCCTGATTTCCCGATTAATGAGATCTCGAAAAGGTTTAATATGGATTAATTAAGACGATAAAAATGTTTTAACTTAAATAATATATCGCGATTTCGGCAATCAGAGTTCTTCGATGACTTGTTTCCTTGGCATCAAAAGTTCCGAAACTCCGATAATAATGTTTTCAAATTTAAATCAAGATTAACGCTAATTAATCATTCTTAGAAACAAGGTTTAAGGTTTAAACTTTTGATAAATGATCTTTAATACGACAATTGTCCAATTTGGTAAGTTTCTATTATATTCGAAAATACCGAGATAGCATAAGTACAAATATTAAATGAATATCTTTGGAAATATATTTTGCATTTAAGATCCTTAATTTCATAACAGAGGTACAAATCTCAATGATTTTATGATATATTCGAAGTAATTTTTGAAACGTTTACATTATCAATTTCGAAGCTAAATTCCGCTCTGTTACAGGTTTTCAAGTGAACACAGAGCTATGGCTCCCAAAAAGGCTTCGAAGAAAAATGAAGAGCAACCAGAAGGTGATATTATTTCAGACACTACTGCATCTGGGGTACACTCTGTCAAGTCATGGAATGGAATTGTCGAAATACTAGAAGATGAACTGAAGTATGCGACCACCAATTCAGATAATCATCTCTGAGATATCGCCGAGACTGAGCTTCATAAGGTTGTTTCACATCCGAGACTTGTTTCATATACCGATATGATCGCCTGGGAACTGGATAAAGTAAATGTTCCGACCAGAAGTATTCTGAATGAGCAAGGAGCCGTTATCGGCTCATTCAGGCCTGAACATATCCAAGTAATGTATAAGCTCTCGCCCAGTTATAGACACACTTATAATTCTGAGTTTGTAGCTGCATTTCAAAAAAAAGAGTGCATTGAAGGTGGCCAAACATACCCTGACATGATAAGAGGATGGGCCAGAGATGAAAACAAGTTTAGGGCTGATTTACATAGAATTTATGACACAACTTCCTTAAATGAATATATGGTGTATGTAGCAATGATGTTGTGTAGACTTTTTGGGAGAAAGGATCCTTTCCACTTTAATGCAGACTGGACACCTTTCTTAGAGGAAGTTTCAGAGGGACGCAGTTTCAATTGGCACAAAATTCTATCAGATAACCTTACATCAGAGATTATGAATTACAAAGCAGCTAGGTCAAAAGGACAGCCAGTGTCTTTTTATATGTCAGCTTATATAATGGATGTCATTTTCTTTATGACTCCTTTCCCACTTATGAATTGGAGTTGGAACGTTTCTTGTCCAGAGCCTGTTCATAAGTACCATTCAGCTCTCTGGGAAGAAAATGCAAAAAATGCTTTTTATGAGGTTTGTCATTATGTAATTATCCCTTTGCACAAATTATTCCTTGGATGCGAACCCCCTCGTATTTCTAATACCATCATAGAAAACCTCAAAACAGTCGCTAATTGGTTCATCGAGGAAAATTTTTCCTATGTGAGGGTTTATGGCTGTTCCATTCCGCCTCATGCACTCCCAAAAATTTTACCTGACAGGTTGATATGCAGAGAAGTGGCTTATCAGTTAGTAAAAGGTGGTATTGGACTAGAATTAAAAGCTCAACAGAAAAAGGCATGGCCATATTTTCCTGTTTATCTAGGAAAATTTGTTTTATTAAACATAGGCCATTCTAAGGCAGAAGCCAAATCAATGAACGAAGTGAAATTAGTAGATATAGAGCACAGGAAACACGACCCATACCAAATAATCAGTCGGCATTTCACACAATGTGGTTTGAAAGCATATGAACATGAAGTCTCAGTTTATGATGATGTTTTTAGAAATGCTAAATCGTATGAGGAAGTTCAGAGCGGAGTGCAAACCTTGTCACCTGATGCACAGGTGGGGTTTGCATCTTTTCAAAAAAATAGAAGACAATGTATGCCAAATATTTTACAAGGCGAAATGTCAACATTAGCACAAGAGCAAGAAACAATTCCTTCGGGGTTTGAAACCATTATTCAGTATAATTCAAGAGACAAAGATAAATTGAAAGATTCTGAAATACCTCCTCAGAATACAGAGGGTTCTCAGACCAAAGAAACAAAGACAGAAAAGGGAAAAGGAATAGAAACAAGCCCAATAGACCTTGATGATATTCCAGAAAATGTTGGGGGAACAGCTTCACAGGAACTAGGCAGTCCTATTACAGCATTGACTCCACTTCAGTCTAATTTCGGAACCCCTCATGAAGGAGTTATATATGTAAGTGATTTAGAGCCAATCACCAGAGATGAAATCCCTTCATCTGATTATTTTTTCAGTAAAAAATGAAGAGTTGTCTTGAAACAGGAATTACATCCTGTAGGAGAAAGAATGATTAAAAAACATAAAATTATCATTGATGGAAAGAAACTAAATGAAGGAGAATTCGCTACAGAGTTAGCAGGAACCATGGGTGTTATAGCATTAGCCAACATGTACTCTGTAGGAAATCTAACCACTATGATAGAGCAAAAGGATCGGGAAATAATGCAGCGGCAGGACAGATTAAAGGAGAATGAAAAAATTATTGGTTGGGGAATACAAAAAGGTCTAGAACATGCTAGACTCAAAGACATCCAAGAAATCCAAAAGTTAAATGAAAATTTGGATGAGGCAAAAAACATGATACAGGTTACTCAAGAACAAGTGCAAAAGTTGGGCAATGAAAATAAATCTCTGCAAGATAAAATCATTTCAATTAC
>SNQJ01S0053510.1:0-18428 GCA_010110895.2 Picea sitchensis | reverse complement strand
CAAGAAATCCAAAAGTTAAATGAAAATTTGGATGAGGCAAAAAACATGATACAGGTTACTCAAGAACAAGTGCAAAAGTTGGGCAATGAAAATAAATCTCTGCAAGATAAAATCATTTCAATTACTAATCAAGTGATTGAAAGAGAACATTTCAAGACTAAAGCATCAAAGATATATGCAAATATTGAGGAAGAACAACAGAAGATATTATGTAATATGGAGATCATCCAGAATTATTTTCAAGAATATAAGAGGTCTATGGAAAAGGTATTGCAAAAAGAAAGAGAAGCTAAAGCAGCAAGGAATTCTTTCCAAAAGATAATAACTTCTTTACAAAAAGAAGAAACTGGAAAATCACAGAAATTATCCATTTCAGAGCAGTTGAAAGGAGATATAATGATAAAAGTTTGGGAAACAAAATTGGAAGGATATAAAAGAATTACAAAAGGATTCAATGAAGATTGTCAAAAGATCTTCGATTTTATTGAAAAAGATTCAGTACATATCGGGACAAATGGATTTTCCGATTTGCTAGGAGAAATCAACATTAACAGGTATCAGCTGAAAACAAAAGAAGAACTTGAAGAAAAGAAAGCGGAAATCTCAAATATTAAAGTGGTCAACATTGCAGAAATTGATAAGTGGATGATAGCTTCAAGTTCAAAATTTGAGAAAGTTAAATTCACAGAGAAAACAATAGGAAGCCAGTTGCCAGGCCTACAAAGAAATTTCTTCTCTTTTGAAGCAAATGAAGTACCTGAGGCTCCTAAAGTCTTGGTAAAATTTTTAGAGAAATATGTTCAATACATTGAAGCAAATAAAGAAAGTTCTTCAATACAAATTTAAAACTTTGTAAATACTTTTATTTTCATAATTTTGAAATAAATTGTAAACGGTTGACATCAGTTTATGAAACCGTAATATTAGGAAGTTGGTTAGTTACCAACGAAAGATTTTGATAGAAATGTATAAATATAGTTTCAAGAGGCTGAAACAAGGCTTCAGAAATTTTGGAGAAAGCCGATTTTTGTAATATCAACTTTGAAGTTCATCGGAATATAAATCGCAAACAAGATTCTGGATCCTGCAATTTTGTGACTATGTTTCTCCCTTGTTTATTACGCTTTATTAAATTTTCTTCTTAACGTGTGTTTCTAACCAGTGAATCAATTTGAAGTTATATACATTATCGTTTATCGTTTCAGATTGGTTTGGATGTTGAATGTTTTACAGTATTTCCTCTGAAATTACTTTAGTGATTTTAAGACCTGTAAACCTTTTGTTCCTTAATATCTATTTCTGTTAGAAATATTGTTTTTCTTTCATCATTGTTCATTGAAGTATAAGATTCTTTCTAGATAAAAGACTTATATTTCTTTATATTGTGTTCCATTTTTTACAACCTCAAAATTGTTGCAAAACCAGGAAACGACCTTGATTGTGTTTTTACATTACTGTTTTAGATTTTAAAGTTGTTTCATTAATATCATCTTTGAAAATATGAAGTAACCAATCGATAAAAAACTATTTACAAAACCTTTTAAAACCCTATCACCCATGACAGTCCCTAGTGGTAGACAACCAAACGTAGAACCTGGTCTTCAGGATCAAACCAGCATTGCCTTAAACTTATTTAACACTATTCTGCAAACAACAACCAATAGGGCTGAGTTAGAAAGATCGTGGGTTGTTATTGAACGTGATATTAACATCCAAGAGCAACAGGAAGCAAGACAGAGGCAGTTGAGAAACTGAATCTAATCTAGTCTTTCTTTGTTTCTTTATTTTAAAAGAATTATCATCAAAACCTTTTTCGGATGCCTTGACTGTGCGTTTTATAGCCTTAAAACACAAACTCAGGAACAACACTCCTCATAGATGGACAAGGAGGATCTTATTCTAGAGCCCGTATGGGTCATCCAATATTCTTGTTCACATGATTTCCTTGACGATATGTTACCCTCGAATGAAGCTATCTTAGAGGCCATGTATGGTCCTAATAGACCTTGGGACGATATGCATCATCGCTCCTATTTCCTCCCAGATCTTGTTAAAATCGAACATGATGACTTTAGATATACCTTGAGTGAGATGGTCGATCACGTTGTGGTTCCATTAGATATGCATGGTATTTATGCCAAAGGAAACATGGAGAATATTTCTCTTACTATCACGATCGACATCTCTCGAATTCCTGGCAAAATTGAGAATGTATATATCAATGCAGATTGTTCGCCTGAAGAAATTCAGATCTACACCAATCTATTCAAAGAATTTTGTGATGTATTTGCTTGGTCGTACGAAGATATGTCAGGGAATGATCCCAACATTTTTGAACATGAGATCAATACCTATCCAGATGCTAGACTTTTTCAACAACATCTTAGAGTTGTTAATCGTAGGAAGGCCCCTGCTATTAAGGCAGAGATAGAGAAGGTACTTAATGTTGTTTTCATCTACCCAACTCCCTTGACTGAATGGGTGTCCAACCCCATTCCCGTCAATAAAAAACAAGGAACCATCCACGTATGTATGGATTTTTGATACCTGAACAAGGCTTCTCCTAAAGATAACTTCCCGACTCCTTTCATTGACCGGATTCTTGATGAGTGTGCAAGAAGTGAAATATTTTCTTTTATGGACGAATTTTCAGGGTATAATCAAATTCAAATCAAACCCGAGGATCAACATAAGACGTCGTTTGTTTTTCCTTGGAGTACTTTTTCATACCGGAAAATTCCTTTCGGCCTTAAAAACGTTGAAGCAACCTTTCAACGTGACATGACCTTTGCTTTTCATGATCTCAAGCATATTTCTGAAGCTTACCTAGATGATCTTATTGTTCACTCTTCCAAGAGAGTATATCACTCCACTGACCTTTGATTAGTATTTGAGAGATGTCGTTACTATCGCATCCAGTTGAACCCTCACAAGTGCATCTTCTACGTTAGTTTTGTCCATCTTTTAGGATTCTTAGTATTTGAGCATGGGATCATGGTAGATCCTATGAATGTTGAGGCATTACTTCGATTTCCTCCCCCGCGCAACATTTGACAACTTCAAGGTTTATAGGGGAGGGACAATTTCTTGCGTTAGTTTATACTATGTCAATTTAACTAAGAGTTTCATGCATCTTTTGAAGAAAGATACTCTGTTTATATGGGATGAGCGATCCCAAGAATCTTTCGATGCTCTTAAGAAATATTTGGTATCAACACCTCTGTTGAACCTCCAGACTACAGTAGAAACTATTTTCTTTATATCACCGCGTCCAAAGGGACGGTTGGTATGGTTCTGGTTCAGGAGGATGATGAGCTCCATGAGCACATTGTCTACTATCTTGGTCAAAACCTATTCGGTCCTTAACTTAAATACTCTCACGTAGAGAAACTGGCCTTGGTCATCGTACATGCAGTTCAAAGATTATGACATTATATATTGCTTTGAAAAACTACCGTAGTTGTGGATATCAATCCATTTCAATACTTCCTCACCAGGCATATCATAGGGGGGAAATAAAATAAGTGGATTGTTATTTTGCAAGAGTTTGATCTCGATTTCACTTCGACAAAGTCCAAGAAATCTTTATTTTTTGATGAGTTGATATCAAACTTCCCTCGAATAGATGAGGACATTTTTCATGATGATTTGTTCACAGATGAACATATCTTTCTTATCACATCTTCAGACCCCTGGTATGGAGACATTCTAATTTACCTTCAAACCTTGAAGTTAACCCAACATTTTTTGAGAGACGATCGATGAAATATATGTCATCATGCTAAAATCTACCTTATCATCGACAACACTTTGTATAGTCGAGGAGTAGATAATATTTTACATTTTTTCTTGACTCATGAGGAAGTTGAGTCTGTTCTTAATTATTGTCACAGTGGGGCTTGTGGTGGTCATTTATTTGGGCTTGCAACAACCCAAAAAATATTGTGAGCCAGTTATTTTTTGCCGTCAATTTTTAAATATTTTGTTGAAGCAGTCAAGAAGTGTAACCCTTTCCAGGTGTTCTCTCGAAAAATGCACTCACACCCAACCCCTCTTCACCCAGTCATCATCGTCAGTCCCTTAACCAAGTGGGGGTGTATTTTATGGATTGTAACCCAGCTTCGACTGGGGGGAATCAACATATCATTGTGGCCATGGATTACTTCACTAAATGGGAAGATGTCATGCCTACCATTAAATCCAATGGTAAGACTGCAACATTCTTCTTATTCAACCAAATTATATCCTGATTCAGAATCCCAAAAGAGATTGTCACTAATCATGGAAGTCACTTTCAAAATGAAATGATGAAAGAGCTAGCATAAAAACTGGGGTTTAAGCACGTTCATTCTTCCCCTTACTATCCCTAAGAAAATGGACAAGTAGAGGTGGTGAATAAATCTCTCAAGACCATATTGCAAAAAAATGTCAGCCAAAGTATGTCTAACTGGCATCTGATGCTTTACCCTTCACTTTGGTAATATCGAACCTCGGTAAAGACTTCCACCAGTTTTTCTCCTTTTCAATTAGTACATGGTGTGGAGTCGATTCTTTCGATTGAATGTGAAATCCATTCCATCAAGATGGAAATTGAGCTCTTACCTGACACATCATACCTTGAAGAATGCCTTGTACACCTAAAGTGTCTTAATGAGAAGCATCGAGATGCCTCTATGGCTATCGAAGAGAATAAATAGTGTGTTGAGGTTCAATATGATAGGTCTGTCTGTCCTCGACAGTACGTTGAGGCTGACTTGGTTCTCTTGTATGACCAAGCCAAAGAACCGTTGGGGGCAGCAAGTTCAACCCCATGTGGCACGATCCTTATATTGTGTGGCACATCTTAGAGAAAGGATCCTATGAATTGGAATATTATGAAGGGAATATGTAGGATGAACCCATAAATGGGCTCTACCTTAAAAGGTATTACACTTAATCCCTAAAATCTTGGGCGTGACCTTTTCTATACTAGTATATCTTAGTGTATATACATCTTTTCCTTTGTGTCATCGGCTTGTTTATCAAGTTTTCTCTTGGTTGGAAGATGTCAACAGAGTCTTCATTTTACCTAGGATTCACGGACGGTGCCATCCATCATATGTGGAACATGGATTCCGTTGCTTGGGTCATTTACTCAATCGAGGGCCAACTAGTGTCTTTAGGTAGCGTTCGTCTAGAGCCATCAACGAATAATGTGGTTGAGTATAGCATTGTTATAGAACTATTACGCGATGCCATTTCACATGGTGTTCGGTCTTTAGAGGTTCGCCTGGACTCCCATTTAGTCGTATGTCAATTAAACGATATTTATAGTGTGTGAGACCCTACTCTACTCTGGCCATTCCTATGGGTATGAATTTTGGAATGATACTTTGATTTTCTTACTTATAATCACATACCTAGAAGTTCTAATCATGTATTCAATGCATATGTTAATTATATTTTAGATTGGTATTTGTCACATAAGAAAATAAAACACATTCATACATGTACACATTATAACATATATAAGTAAAACTGAAGACCAAATTTTTTTATATTTCATCCTTTCGAGTTCAAAAAATATGGTGTCATAGTACAAAATGGGGCTCACACCCTCAAAATACATATATTTCTGGTATATAATATGACCATGGAATCTACACCTGTGGCATCATATTTGTATCATGATAGCACACTATGGAATTTGTGAGACACCAGAAGAGTCACACCCACACACGAGGTACACCCACCACCTGTCATTGCATAGCCTCTGGCAGATCCTCCACTTGAACCATATGAATCTTATGCGTCAATCGAGAGAGGTTCCCCGATACTTTCTGCAACACTCTCTCTACATCTCCTCTCGCCTTCTAATCTCCTTGAATCCTCCACTTATGTCATGGGAATCCATCTGGCCATCGCAGACCTATATCTGCGTAATAAAGCAATTGTTAATACTTGATACCATACAAAAATATTTGTGTTTTTTATTATTATTGAAAAACACAAAAAAATGAAATATTAAAAACATTTCTTACCAATATCACTATAGGTTGAACCTTGTGGAAAAAACATGTCTAGATCCCCTCTGTAGTTAATCTCGACGTAAGAGTAGTTGTTAATGGCTATGACCTGTCGGTGCCACCAGAAAAAGAACTCATCATTGTAGGGGGTTGACACCCTACCACCTCCTAGTCACCTCATCATGTCGGTCCACTGTGAGATGGTTGGATCACGTGCTCCATGTGGAGTAATCTCAAAGTCACATGAATTTGTAGTCCTACTGTTATCACTGAAATTTCATCTGCAAATGGTTACAGGAATCCAGCATCTCCAAACACTTATTAGTTCACCCACAGCTTCAAAAATGCATTTCCAATAGGAAAAAACTATACGATTGGGTCAAAAAATTGAAGTGCTCAAATTCACCAAAGGAATCATGCACACATGCTCGAGATGCGCTACTTTATACAAGAAAACTCGCGCACATGCTCGAGATGCGCTACTTCATATAGGAAAACTCGTGCACACATGCACGACTGTTTACAGGAAAAGATGTGCACTCCCATGAATGGTGCATTTATGGTTCTTGTCGGCCCCTCACCCACTTTTGGTTCAGCTCCCAAGTCGATTTGACCCTCAAATTCGAGCTAAATCCAAGTGGGGGGCTGGTCAAAGACCTAAGGGTTCCCTAAAGGGCCCCTTGTTCACACTAAATACCGGTTGAATAATACCTCAAAGCTATGCTATAAAAACAGGCCATGGGTGCACTACATTTTCAAGGAATTCATTTGTAAGGTTATCTTGCTGCTATTCTCTTGGGGAATCCTCTTTTCTCATCAAGAGCATACTAGCACCATTCCATTTGAGCTATTCACATCACCTTTTGAGTGAATTAGCTTGGAATTATTTCACCATTTCTTTCAAGTTTTCAAGTTGTAAGAAGAGCTCAATCTTGGGGGTTCAAGAGCCCTCCCTTAGAGGAAGAGGGGACCCAAAGTCTCTCTTTCTCTTTGGTGTTTTCTTTCCACTAATATACTCCTTTCCATTGGTGGCATGAGTCTTGTTTATTTCTTGTTCTAATGATCTTATGCACTCTAGCTTAATTCCTCTTATTGTTATTAGTTTATTTTTTTGTTTATCTTGCATGATTTATATTCCTAACCCTTTCCTTTACTGTTGTCTTTCCTAGCTAACCCAACTGGGCTTGTAAGCATCTCTAATTTTCTCACTCAAGTTACAAAAGAGACACAATAGATTGGCGACTCCACTCGCAAAAGGTATCAATTTCCTACCCCATTTGGGTTATTTTAGCTCTTTTGTATGTTTATTTAACTTGCAGGTACCATAACCGGCCCAAGTCGACCTGCAAAAAGTCAAATTCAAAGCTAAGTTGAAAGAATTTCATTCATAATTTTCTTCACGGATGTGTGTCAGATGTGTGTGGGTTTTTCAACCCACAGGCATGTCTTCATCGCATGTGCACCGAACCCACTGTTCTTCACAGTGCTCTCTACACACCTATGCTCATAAGTCTCTTTCAGTTCACACATTGGTGCTTAGAGCGCCTCTGTCTATTATGAGATCTGCACACCTGTGCAAAAATACACATTGTAAGCCTTTTTTTGATTTGTGGAAGGCCCCTAGCCTCCTTAAAATTGATTTCATGCACATTGTAATTTGCACCACACTTAGTCCCCTCTTCATATAAAGGGATTAGTCAAAACATAGGCACTTAGGAGGTTAAAATCATTATTTCCTCTTTTGCTTTCATTTTTCCACATGGATGGCTTGCTTTGACTAAGAGTATAAGTTGGAATCATTTTTAATCACATATAAAACTTGCATTGGGACCAGAATTGGATATCAATCATTGAGTATGTTCTTCTCTCGTGCTCCAAAGCGATCTTGAGAATCAGAAAGAGGTTGAGGGAAAATTTCATCTCCCTTAAAAAAGACAAAATCTTTAGGAGAGGACAACACCCCCTCAGGACTCCTCTTGGTTTATTTTTCAAACACACCTTAAACTTGTAAGGGCCCATATATGCCCACATGCTACAAAGATAGGATAGTGTTGAAATTTACTTTCTTAGATTAACTCACTAGGGAAGTTTAAAGGTTTTGTAATGGGCCCATACATGCCCACATGTGCACAAATCTAGGATAGTTTCAAATATTTCTTAGATTAAATCACAATAGGGATTTAAAGGAATAGTAAGGACCCACATGTCTACATGCTAGTTTCCTAGGGACTTTAAAATTTTGTAAGGTTGTACCAATGACACATAGTAACTTAGGTAATCAACACTTGTAAGGACCAAGCGAAGTCCACATGCAGTAGGGTGACACCTAAATTATTAAAAATTGTCACACTTTCACTTGTTCACACACAAAGTTCACCAATCACTCACATAATTTTATCCAGAAATCATGGAGGTTGAAGTAAGTTTCTTCCAACGGGATTCTAAAACGCCCCACCTTTTTCTTGACAAGACTATCCACTCCCACTTAATTTCAACGAGGTTGGTTCACACCCCCAACCTCTTAAACAAACACACATAAAAAACTCTAAAAACTCACTAATTTTTCCTCTATAGGAGGTACCAAAAGAATTTTTTAGCCTAGATAGGATTTTGGGGATAGGAATCCAAATAACTCCCCATTATCTGGTTCTCACATCGTCAAAAATAGTAGAAGTTGACAAATAGGGAACTTTCAAATCCTCCAAGTCAAGTGTTTTTACACCATAATACAGGGAGATACCCGTGAAGGGTTGAAGGCCAAGGTTCAGTTGTTTTGTGTGTCCCCCCTTGAGGCACCCACCTCTTGGACGGGATCCAACCCGTGACCCATTTCTGAGGCCGAAAATCTAAATGTCGCACTTTGACCGAGGTACCTAGTGACCAAATTTTAGGACATCTACCCAGGTGGCAATTGTGGGCTGCAATTGCACCTTGATCATATTTTGTGTGGCTATTGGGAAATATCGCCAGTTCTTTTGGGATATGCCCCATCTACCCATCATTATAATTGATTATTTCATCCTTCACTAGTTCCTCTTCCGGTGGCTTCAGACCCCATTGTCGAGTGCTATTGGAAGGTCCAGTGCTATTTGAGAGGAAGGACGTTACATATTTTAGGACATGAGCATTTTTTTTCTTTGTTCTCCCATGCGGACAAAATCCACCTACCCACATATATGTTTCTTTATCAAAATTCTTTATATATGATGACCTTGTGATTACATCTAAAAATTGTGAAATATATTGTGAAGGTCCAGAAATTACAACAAAATCTCTTGTTCATTTATTTGCTCTCATCACCATTTTCACACATCCACTTAGTTAGTTGGACATAATAGGGGACCCACAGAACCCCCGTTGTTCTAGACGCTTGTTAAATCTCCCTCCTATTTTAGGAGGAGTTCCTAGTCTCACCAACTCACTGGCCCCACCTTATCACACCCTCGTAAGTGTCATTGTCTTAGGATCAACTTTGCTTAGTTCCACTTTACTTGGGTCCACTTCCCAAGGTCAAACACCCACCCTCTCTCCTTTACACGGAAGCAGGGGGGAAACTTCTCCTCAAGGGGGAAGTACAAATCCACCTAGTCCCCCTCAAGGGTCAGGTTCACAAAAAAATCACACCATGGCTGGAACTAACCCTCCACCACCACTCCAGATGCCATATTTGGCTTCTCTCAACATACCATATCTAAGAAAACTCACAAATGATCATATATTGCATGACCCCACATGGCCTGCAATGCCTACCAAACTACCTTCAGACATCCCCAAGTTTGAAGGAAAGGCAGGAGACGAACCTGCCAACCATGTCATGACCTTCCACTTATGGTTCTCTTCAAACAGCATCATGGATGATTCCATCTGACTAAGGTTATTCCAATGCACACTCACCGGCCCATCAGCCAAGTGGTATGTAGACGAAAAATCAGGGTCCCATGCGACTTTTGAATCTTTGGACAAAGTATTTTTGACCTTCTTTCAATTACCAATCTGCCATGACAATGGTCTTGAACTACTCTTCGATTTTAAACAAACCTCAGCCACACATATCGTTGACCACATTCATGAATGGCGTCGACAATGTATTTTATGCAAAGAAGAAACCACCAAACAACAATGCCTTGATTGGTTTCTCAAATCACTTGTCTCCCTCCTTGGTAAAGATGTGGCTTATACCTTCCCCCAATCCAAAGAAGAAGTCATCATCAAGGCTCAACAATATGACCTCATCTATTCATAGTTAGGATACTTATACACACTACTACCTGACCTCCCAAGACCCGTACCATTCGGCCAGGAAAAACCTAGGATGTCTCACTCAGCGGATGGATTGATTGGTACCACAACACACCACAATCCATACCCCCCACAACCCACTATGTATGGTACACCTCCATATCCACCAGTATATGGAGGAAATATGTACTATCCCCCTCCCCCTTACCAACAGTCATATCATGTTGTTCCCCCTCAGTCATTGGGGTCACCCCCACCGGTACACATGCCGTATCCAGTCTCTCAATCCAGTACGGGTCCACCCCCAACCCCTGGATATAACCCTAGCAGTAGTGGAAGTACCTATACTTCCTATACGCCATATGGATCCTATCCACATAACAATCCATATTTTCCATTTCCTAGTCCTACCCAGTCGGTTAATCCTCCACCAAGACAACCACATGTCGGCGTCAACTTTGTTCAGCCCTTTCCCATTCAACAGGTTCATACATTTAAATAGTTGAATACGACCAATCTGACTCATAAGTAGAAAGGAAAAAACCAAAACAATGAAAATCCAGGACCAGGAGGGAACATCCCCCACAACCATCCTGTTGGGGGAAACCAATACCAAGACCCCCAAGGGGGAACCAATAAGAATCAACCACGACAAGGGAAGAACAAAAATCTTCGAACTAACTTCCCTTGCACTATATGTGGTGAGTATGGACATTATACTCATCATTTCCCTCAAATTCCTGATCTCCAATGGATTGAGGGCATCCATGAACTCACAGGGCCCTCTGGCACCACCTGCCCCTCAGCAGGCCCCACAACAGTATTTGCAACCACCGCCTCCAGTTGTTTTGCAAAACACCATTCCATACCAATGTGTGATGAACACCCAACAAATGATCAACCCTGCCACACCACAAATGGGGCAATACCCAAACTCGGGTTCCACTCAACCCACGAATTCGGTTGATCGCAGTGTCCTCCTCACCAATGAAGAAATTCTTCTGCAAACCTACAACCGTCAATATGATATTCCTCCCAAATCTACCCAAACCACCTGAGAAACACTTCCATCTATTGTAGGACAACCATTAATGATTCCACATCCTCACACAGAACCCATTCCTTGCATACCATGTATGCCTTTACGACGGAATGTGCATAACCCTCATGCTAGGGTTGCTCATAATTATGGTCTAGTTGATGACTTAGCCCAGTCTCCTGTAGCCATGTCTGTGTTGGAGGTCCCCCAAACCTTTCCATCACAATGAAAATCCTTGCTTTCTGCCTTGGGGGAAGTCGACCCAACTGACATGCAACTGATCACTTTCGATTCAGATAGCGGAGAACCACGTCTTCCCTCCCAAGTAGCCTTCCAGATACCAGTTAAGATCTGGAACACCACAGTTTCTCGGTGTATCATTGATGAAGGTGCATCCACATGCATCATGTCTAAACACGTATGACATAAAATTGTCTCCCCTGATCTAGTACCCTCTGCCATCATCCTTCGAGCTTACGACAATCGAACAAGATCTTCCGTAGGGATTTGTCAAAATGTCCCCATCAAAATTGGGGGAAAACCCATCCTGATTGACATTGAAGTTATCAATTCCCAGCTTGATTACAATATCTTGTTTGGACACAAATACATGTATGCTATGAAGGCGGTTGTCTCTTCTATGTTTCGTATGATGATGTTCCCCCATAATGGGAAGATTGTCACCATTGACCAACTTACACATTATGAGCCTAACCATTCCGCCAACATCGATAACATCCTCCCCCTTGTTTGTGCTAGCTCGACTGATTTTCAAATTGCCAACATTGGCCCTATATTATTCCAAGACCCATCCATGTTGGGCACTTATCAGGGAGCACCACCATTCCTAAACCCATCTTTTTCAGCACAAGTGTGTGTAGTTTCCTCTAAAGGAACAGACATTGGAGACAAGACTCCTATCACTTAGTCCCCTCCCCATATCAACATTCCACCAGTTGAAGAAATACTACCTCAGGAGTTCCCTAAGAGCGCCACTGCACCACTTGCCATGGATCTCCCCCCCCTCTCGGGGAACATCCCAGTTTGGGGGATGCTCCCCTAGCCCATTACCCAAATCCCCTTCTTTTACCCCCCACTAGGCATACAAGCTTTCCAGGTAGCCGCAAAGCTTACCCTTCCCAATATGGTGCTGGCAATCCCGGTATGGTATCTATATCCACCAGCCATGGTCCCTCAACCATCCCTCCCACCTCAAACAAAAGGAATTCCGATGCAGATTCCAATACCTACTCCCACCGCACCACCAGCACCCCCACTCACTAACACTACTGCTACAATTGGGGGCAGACAAAAAAATAAAGAGCTCACCGCTCCCCTACCCCCACGTGTCCAACCTCCTTGTGCACTATGTGAGAAAGATAGACACCCCACCACTAAAATTCCTTCTCTTCCCAAGCTACACAATTTTATCCAACTTCCTCAAGCATCTCTTTTTCTCGCCACTCCACCAAGTATGTCCCCCACTACTACGGAGTCATCAACCACACGCAAACAAAAGATACGAACCTATTTCGCCTATGCCATATGCACAAAATATTGGATTACACTCATCATTGCCCATCTATCCCATACGTCCGCCACACATTAGCCACGGAACGCCACACATATCTTCCTGAGCCTCCTCCAGCACTCCATACCAATGCTCTTGTAAATGTAATTCATTATATTTCTTCATCAGTCCTCAAGAAAATGGGAGGTCCATGTCCTCCCACCAAACTACCGCCCGATCGCCCATAATGTCGGTGCAACTAGGATGGCATTATGGGCCTACCGTCCATATCTAAGCCCTTTTCCCCACTTTCATTTTTTTGGTACAGGAACCCATAAGCTCCGTTTTCCAAACCATTTTCGGCCACTTACACACTCATTTTCATCGGGTGATCATTTTCACTTTTCCCCGGTGGATCATATTTCCATGACACACTCAGGTACGCATGCTCATGTTCAAAATTATCAAATAATTGTTATATGTTCTTTATCTTCATATATTGTTCACGTTGGGTATTCGGTTTTAATGTGTGAAGGTATTTGTTCATCACAATTCGACACAAACCCCTTTAGGTATATGATCGACACTGGCATGTAGTCATTTCCTCTGAATGCCAATTTCATCGTCCAGTCACACCCTCTGACATTCACCTGTAGGATCCTCATATCCGACTCTGCAGTACTAACACCTCCGCTGCAATTTAGTATTGTCACCCGATAGCACTCTTCCCCACATGAGTTATCCCATTCATAGTCCCCCTTGGCACTTTGACACTCATGCTACTTTCACCCCCTAGGTATGGGAGTCTCGATAGTCTTACGCATTTCCAAGAATCAGCCACATACTCCTTCTCTTCATTTTTCTAGATTTCCCAATGGACTCCCAGGTTATCTCATCATGGTTCTATTTTGACTACACCTCCGTAGTATCATTAACCATCCATTTCATCCACAGTTAGTTTTCCCATCTGCAGATTTCCCTACATTCATTTACCTCATATAGAAACCCACCTATGGGGCCCCCACCCTACACCCGTTCCCCACGCAACTTGCACTCTCACAGGCCAATCCATATTGCACTGGGGCACTCATTTCTGTATCTGTACACTCATCCCAAATTATTCTTTATTCATTTGGTAATTGTAAAAAGCCTTTGTTTCCAGCATTTAGATAGCTTTTTTTAGTCACCCTTGGCGACCTTCTTTTTCTAGCAAAGCAACCCATGTCGCCCTTGGTTGGGGCATTCATTATCTTCTACTCCTATTGACATCGTCCATAAACCCCGAGTATCCCACAATCCATGTACCCCTGATCTTTGAGTTTGTCTACTTTGTCACGCCTTTGGCACAATTTAACCCATGTTTAGTCGTCCCCCTAACACTAGATTCAGTTTCACGGTTGTTGCCACTTTGCATATCTCCCCAACCAAGGGAAGTCTTGAGTCTCACCACTCCTGGACTTCATCCATGTTACTTATTAGTTCCTGATTTTATCCAGTAGATTTCATGAAGCCCTCCACTTCTCGAAATCGTGTCTCCCGTTCTGTCGACATCAACACAGTTTCCAGACGGGTGACAGTATATTGACTATCATTACCTTTATAATGAGGAGTCTCGGATGGCACAGAGAGAACCATCATTGCTCTCTGTTGTCGTTGACCCCCACCACATTCAATTCCACAACTTTCTCATGTTGCGATGGGTCTTACTTTGCGACTATTGCAGTTGTTTTCATATTTTCCAAAGACCTCTGAACATTGTTAGGCCATTGATGCATGCGAATCCTCGACACTTATTATAGGTTTCATCACCTCTTTTCAGAGTTTATTCACCATGAGAATCATCCTATGCTATTCAGCATGCCCCCGAGGGCGTTGTAGTCATCTACATCAACGCACAGCTTCAGTTACTGTATTACACAATTTTTGAGTTACATGACATGAGCATGGGGCATGCCCACCTCATTTGTACACAATTTTATTTTCACACCTTGAGGAAGGTTTGGGTCCTACAGGTTCCCCTCTCCCTCCAATGGGTTTCTCTTGCAACTCCCTCATCGCTCTTTCTTACAGTGGTACTCTCAATAGAAGAAACATTGATGTATTTCGGCTATATGTATGCTCCTAACCTCACACATCAGGGGGCATATGTTATCACTGAAATTTCGTCCGCAAATGGTTACAGGAATCCAACATCTCCAAACAACTATTAGTTCACCCACAGCTTCAAAAATGCATTTCCAAGAGGAAAAAACTATACAATTGAGTCAAAAAATTGAAGTGCTCAAATTCACCAAAGGAATCACGCACACATGCTCGAGATGCGCTACTTTATACAAGAAAACCCCCGTACATGCTCGAGATGCACTACTTTATACAGGAAAACCGACGCACATGCACGACTATTTATAGGAAAAGTTGTGCACTCCCATGAACGGTGCATTTATGGTTCTTGTTGGCCCCTCACCCACTTTTGGTTCAGCTCCCAAGTCGATTTGACCCTCAAATCCGAGCTAAATCCAAGTGGGGGGATGGTCAAAGACCTAAGGGTGCCCTAAAGGGCCCTTTGTTCACACTAAAGACTGGTTGAATAATACCTCAAAGCTATGATATAAAAAGAGGCCATGGGTGCACCACATTTTCAAGGAATTCATTTGTAAGGTTATGTTGCTGCTATTCTCTTGGGGAATCCTCTTTTCTCATCAAGGGCATACTAGCACCATTCCATTTGAGCTATTCACATCACCTTTTGAGTGAATTAGCTTGGAATTATTTCACCATTTCTTTCATGTTTTCAAGTTGTAAGAAGAGCTCAATCTTTGGGGTTCAAGAGCCCTCCCTTGGAGGAAGAGGGGACCCAAAGTCTCCCTTTCTCTTTGGTGTTTTCTTTCCACTAATATACTCCTTTTCATTGGTGGCATGAGTCTTGTTTATTTCTTGTTCTAATGATCTTATGCACTCTAGTTTAATTCATTTTATTGTTATTAGTTTGGTTTTTTGTTTATCTTGCATGATTTATATTTCTAACCCTTTCCTTTACTGTTGTCTTGCCTAGCTAACCCAACTGGGCTTGTAAGCATCTCTAATTTTCTCACTCAAGTGACAAAAGAGACGCAACACCTACCATGCACCTTGGTCCTACTTTCATTATGGGTAGGTAACCTTGAACCCAACAGTTGACATCTCCTCATTGGTCGTTGACTGGGGGGTTTCTCTTGTGTTCGACGGTAAGAAATATATTCACACATTAAGATTTGTGCAGTGTCTTGGATGGCATTATCTTTAATGGTGGTTTCCTTGCCTTTGTCAGTAGTCTTCCTTATTGGTTGTTATTCAGAGGGTCTCTTATGTCCACTACTTGCATTTGGTACATGGAGCAGATGCACAGGTTCATTGATTCGTGAACATCCTATTCATCTAAGCTCCTCCTAATCATCAAGCTATTGCCTTGTACCCTGTGTTGATTGATGAGAGATTCCCTAATTCTCTCCTTTCAACGGGTCTCTTTCCATCGACTTCATATCATCTATTTTGGAAATGAGACCTAGAGTCTTATGAGTACCTGGAGGCTTGCAGTCATCAATGGAATATTCTCCCGCCATCGACAGTTGGAAATACATCAATGTCTCATGATCGAGGGGTTCTTCAAGTGTTCTACCTCAACACCTTTATTCACACTTGTAAGAATGTACTTGATGCCTTGATACCTTCTTTCATTATTGGTAGGTTGTCTCGCGTTTGTTAACGGTATACCCTAATGACCGGTAATCAAACGAAGTATCATTATGTTCGACCTCAACCCCTCTATTCACATGATGTAGAATTGCACCTTTGGCAGATAATGTAGAAGACCCCCAACTTACAGTAGCAACTTTCTTAAACTATTGTTTTCTTCATTGGACCGGTACCTATATGACATCAATGATCATGGAAGATCAAATTGTACTCCATTGTATACAGATATCTTCAGATTTATTTTGAGACTGGATTCCACTATGCCTTGTTCGTGACTATGACAGCCTATGGCATATGTCTACTTTTTATTCCCTATTCATGGCCATGAACAACTATTTGATATATTTCCACATGGATCTGTAGTGTAATTCAGATTGGAAGCCATGTGTACAAAGTCATTATGTATTGTAATATTCTCATGAGTAACTAGCACTTCTAGCTGAGTCTCCATTACTCCACTCCTAGGAATTATAATGTATTTCAGGCATCATAGATACTCCTCTGACCTCACACATTAGGGGGCATCTGTTACAACAAATTTTTCCTCACCCGATGCAACTTTCTTGGATGGCCTTTCCATTTCCCTATGCAGAATTGAAGTCCACTTTTGTACCTTCCATAGCCCAAAAAGAATATTTTTCCACATGTATGCGCCCTATCAGTTAGACAACAAGTGTATACACAGGTTTCTCTACTACAACCCACATACATCGGGTTTGGTGCTCAAAATTAAAAATTATGTCGAGTTTCCATGCCATGTCATGAGATCCATGATCCTTGACCTTCCATATACTGGAAACGCTCTGAATCGACCCTTCAGTTTCATTTCAAGGCTATAAATTGAGTCATATCCAATCCTTGAGGAGATTCAACAATTCAACTTTGAGAGCAAAGACACTCTGGAGGAATTTCACTTCATATTGAGTCTGCATCCCTTTGTCCTTGAAAGTCTAAACTCCTTGTTCAACCCCCAAGCTCTTCCTTCTTTGTGATGGAGAACCTCATTGTCTCATTTATATGATCTTTCCTTTGGTGGAGGATTGAAGTGGTGGAGGCACAGCTGGAGGGACTTATTTTCTCGCTTCTGATATGTGTTGTTACATAAGTTTTTCACCTATATACTTCTGCTTATTATTTTAATAGAAATACTCTTTTCTCGTCCAATTAATATCTTGCAAATATTTGAATTATTATTACATGGGCGTATTTTTCATGTATGTTAATAGATTATGCAAATCTATATCCTAACATTATATATTATCATCATATGCTTGCATATCTTGGTTGTTGAGGATAATTTGCAGGTATAAAGCTTTGAGTTGTGTGCTCAATGGTGGTCTTCATCGAACATTTGGACGAGGTAGGCTCTTGGCCTTGTCTTGTTATCATTTCATTTATATACTATACTTGGGATTAGAGTTGATTTATGCATGTCATTCTGTCTGTTTTGGTTTACCCCATGCCATAGAGAGATTTTCCTCGTAACATCTGCCTTTTTTATCATACTGGTTACATTAAGTTGTATCTCTGCTTATGCATATTATTTAATTATATAGACATGACAGAAGTGGAAAAATGAATTTAATGAAAGGAATTTGGGGGAATGACTTATGTAAAATGAAACTGATGAGGGAAAATAGATCTATATAATAATATTTTCAAAAACATTGTAAGTTTTAAACCTGTGAAGTAAAGCAATGCATATAGATTCTTAAGCAATACAGAAATTAATCAATGGCTCATACACAGATTACACAGATATTTTTACCAGAAACCCTCAACCAGGAAAACCTTTCTTATTTTCATTATATCGAATTTCACCATTCGCCATACAATATATACAATGTTTTTAGGTATTCCGTAGATACCAAAACCCTAATCCCTTAATCCGGGATTAATTTAC
>SNQJ01S0053509.1:51381-66020 GCA_010110895.2 Picea sitchensis | reverse complement strand
TATTTTATTTATGTCGGCTTTAGGCCATTAAACCTCCTAGTCTCCTATATATACCAAGGAGACATTTTCATTTTGAATCATCTTGGACTTGAACATTTAAGTGGGGTAAAAGGAGGTTTCCCCCTCGAAGAGGCTTATTATCTTATATTATCTCTTTTTCAAGGCGTTGAGTACTTTTCTAGAGGTTCTTGTATGCTATATTGATGTTTGGTTCTTAACATGGATATTCCATAAGTTTATGGTTTGTTTCAAGCAGAGACTGGTTAGAGCAGCTACATGGCTATTTCACGACAGATTGGTCTCACTTGTGGCTTCCCGAGAATGGAAAGCCCAACAAAATCAAGGTAAATCGTGAACGTTACCTAAAGTTCACAGTGACAGATTTAAATGATCCCAATGAACCATTTACACCTTCTGCTGATTCACCCGAAATACAAGGGATGGATACCTTTTTCGGTAATTTCATGGCTGAGACTTCAGCTATCACTAACCTGGAACAGTAGTCTGAGATTGTGGCATATATGCATCCAGCAGTTTCTACCCAATGGTCTCATGCACCCGACAAAAATCAAATATGGTCTCTTTACTTTGACGGGTCAAAATCCAAGGAAGGAGCTGGTGCGGACTGCATTATTATTGATCCAATAGGTAACAAAAACCTGATTGCATGCAGATTAGAGTTTGAATGTACAAACAACACAACAGAATATGAGGCTTTATTGCAAGGCCTCAGAAAATCATTAGATATGAACATTCAAAATTTGACTGTCTTTGGTGGTTCGAAAATCGTGGTTAGACAAGTAAGAGATTCTATCCACTGTTTGTCTCTGCATCTTAAAAGCTACCAATCTGAGGTATGGAATTTAATGAATAAGTTTTCTACTTTCAACATAAATTCTATTCCTAGATTGAATAATTTGGACACCGACTTATTAGCTAAAGTAGCTTCTAAACTCTTTCCTGTAGAAGGCTTGTCCCCGAATGCATTCTCCGTCGAACTGTTATTCAGGCCATCCATTCCTCACGACATCACGAATTGGAGAGTCTTCGACGACGATCAACAAATTATTAGTTTTCTGCATATGGAAGAAACTTTCCAAGGTGCAGTGATCGACGAATGCACTCATGACGACAATCTTCATGATTTCACGGTAATACCAAATCTGAGATTTCCTGAATCTTCATTAAACATGATAAATTCTATCCCTAAATATGTAGTTAGATTAGAAAAATTTTATGATCTTCAAGACAAATTCAAAAAATCGGTCAATTGCAAAACAAATAGTTCCTCTTTATCGTATGAAAAAGTAAACTTGGGAACTAATGACAATCCATAGTGCATTAATTTAGGGGTGGGGTGTTCTGAACAAGAGAAAGCAGTGTTTATTAATTTGTTTAAGGAATTCAAAGATGTTTTTGCATGGACGTATGATGATCTAAAAACCTTTGACCCTAACATCATACAACACGTCATTCCTATGAAACCCCAAACCTTATCGTTTCAACAAAAGTTAAGAAAAATGCACCCTAAACTCGAACCGACCATCGAAAAAGAATTAAATAAACTCCTGAATGCTAAGATAATTTTTCCAGTTAGGCACATGCAATGGGTCTCTAATATGGTCCCTGTCTGGAAGAAGAGTGGTGAAATCTGACTATGCGTCGATTTCTGAAACCTTAATCGAGCGTCTGATAAAGAAAACTACCCTGTCCCACCCATGGAACAGATCCTTCAACAGGTATCTAGTTCTGAAAGATTATCCTTATTGGATGGTTTTTAAGGGTATAACCAAGTCCTGATGTCTCCTCTAGACCAACTTAAAACTACCTTTTGTACTCCATGGGGCACCTACGCTTATAGGAAAATTCCCTTTGGACTCATTAATGCTGGTGCCACTTTCCAGAGAGCGATGGACATCGCTTTTCGAGGCTTAATAAATCAATATGTCGTAGTTTACCTAGATGATGTTACTGTATTCTCAAAAAAAAAAACTGATCATCTAGCTCATTTGAGAGTCGTTCTACAACGATGTCGTAAGTACGACATTTCCTTGAATCCTAAAAAATCTATCTTCGTAGAAGAACAAGGTAATCTCTTAGGATTTATTGTATCAAGCAAAGGGATGATCATTGACCCTGAAAGGACTCAAGCCATCTCGAAACTCCCCCTCCCTTGTCCAAAAAATCTATGCAATCTTTCTTAGGCCAGATAAACTTTGTCAGGAGATTCGTCCCCAGTTTTTCAGAAATGGTGAGACCTTTACAGAATTTAATAAAAAAGGACGCACAATATTGTTGGGGACCCTTAGAAAACCAAGATTTTAATTCAATAAAAAAGGCCATAATAGACACTCCTTCTCTCATGAGCCCCGACTTTTCGCAATACTTCACACTCTACACATTTGCTTCTGACCGCTCCTACGTTGCTATCCTAACTCAAAAGAATGTCGAAAACAATGAAGTCCCAGTTGCCTTTATGAGCTCTACTTTCAAAGGCGCAGAACTTAATTACCCAGCAGTAGATCAGCAAGCCTATTCTTTTTTTAAAGCAGTAAAGCACTTTCAATCTTATCTTTTGAAATCTAGGATGAAAATTATTGTCCCTTACCCAGCCGTCAGAAATATGTTAGTGCAGAAAGAACTAGGTGAAAAGAGGGTGAACTAGGTCACCTCCTTACAAGAGTATGACATAGAAATCACCCCAGCACAAATAGTGAGAGGCCAAGGGATGTGAAAGTTAGTCACTGACTCAGCGATAGGACAACAAGAAGAAAACGACGTGTCAAACCCAGGACAACACAATCAAAATTCAATCTGTTGTGCACAAAACTCTGTCAGTCCTTGGTATGACGATATAAAATTATGTCTTGAACATGGGTCAGCCCCCCGTCATCTGGATCCGAATAAAATAAGAGCGTTAATATTAAATTCTACCTCCTTTTAGTTGATTAATGGTATTCTGTTTCATCAAAATTTTGATGGAGTACTAATGCGTTGTCTCGAGAAAGATGAAGCAGAAAAGGTCTTACTAGAATTGCATGCAGGAGAAGCTAGTGGGCATTTTGGTGGGGATACCACTGCCCACAAAGTATTAAGAGTAGGTTATTATTGGCCTACACTTTTCAGAGATACTCATGCCCTATGTCGCAAGTGTATTATCTGTCAAAAAGCATCCGGGCGGATACAGAAACCAGCCTTCCCTTTGCAGCCTGTTTGAGTAGACTCCCCTTTTTAGTAGTGGGGTCTTGATATTATAGGTCCAATCAATCCACCATCCTCATAGCAGCATAATTTTATCATAAAAACCACAGATTACTTCACCAGGTGGTCTGAAGCTGTCCCATTAAGAGTTGTAAATACCAGTCAGGTAATTGCCTTTTTAAATTCAAATATTATTACTTGTTTTGGTATCCCTGACTATTTAGTATTTGATAACGCTTCTTATTTTTCGTCTCTTGAGATGAGTGAGTTCACTCTAGAAAAAGGAATTAAATTAAAATATTATGCCAGCTAGTACCCTCAGGGAAATGGATTGGTAGAATCAACTAATAAGAATTTGATTAAAATCATCAAGAGAACGGTATCTAAAAATCACAAAAATTAGCATAATGCACTGTTAAACGCAATCTGGGCTGATAGAGTAACTCCAAAAACTGTTGTGGGTAACTCTCCCTTCTTTCTCATCTATGGCAGAGAATCAATTCTGCCACCACATATTCTTCTTCCCTCACTACAACTATCACAGAAAATACAAGAAGAAAATTGCCCCCCTTTGGAGAATCGAATTAACACTTTAATAAAACTAGAAGAGGTAAGGGATCAAGAAAAACGGAAGTTGGATCAGCATCAACTAGTGGTTAAAAGATGGTTTGATTCCAACTCTACCTCTGACAAGAACTTTGAAGTAGGTGACCTTGTCCTAAAATGGGACAAACCACATGAGGGAAAGGGAGAACACACGAAGTTTCAGAACTTATGGCTAGGACCGTTTTTAATTGCTGAGAAACTAGGTCCCAGCTCTTTCCGATTATAGAGTCTAGAGGGACAGCCAGACACCTATCCAGTGAATGGCCAAGCTCTAAAAAGGTATTTCGCTTCACAACAACCCTGTGTACACTTTGTAAATATTTTTCCTTTGTTTGTTTTCCATTTTCTTTTGTTGTTTTGGTTTTGATTTCTCCCTTACGCTTATCATTTTTTACTTTTGAAATACACATACCTGCATTATGAACTGTTCAGACAAAGAAAACATATTTTTTTTTCTCTAAAATGACTGCTGAAAGTTTGTCTAAACATCAATTATGATATGCTTCTGATATTTACAGCCATGTTAAAGAAAGCCTGTTGTTTGAAAGAAGTTTATTGATTCCAATCTGTAATTGAACCCTGTCACGATCATCCATTTTCTTCTTACGTTGTCCCTGTTCCTTAAGGAAATAACTCAAAAGATGTCTCCCTGCCTCCAAAGGTATTTTTATTGATAAACTATTTCTAGATCTTAAAAAAGGGACAGTTTAAAAATCTTTCTCAAGGTCTGTAAAAATATGTCCAAAATATCATAATTTTCAGCGTCACCCCGCTCAATTATATATCTTTAAAAAACCAAATAAATCATTAAAGAGTTGTGGGAAGTGCTTGTAAACTCACCGGGATACTGAACAGGTCTGTTGGCAACGGGTAAATGCATGCATGACGCCAAGATAACTTTGTCGGGGTACAGAACAGGCCCACTGGCGGCGAAGCAATGTCGGGTATATGAAAATTTGCAAATATGGAATCTTTTGACCTTAAAATGTCCTTTATTCTGATCTAGAACTTCCTGGTAGGATACGGATATAAGAGTGGGTTAAATGGCAACCCTGTCGAGGCTATGGACACTTGCTGGCAGTAGTGGCTCTATCAACAGTATTGGAGATTTTATCCTTAATATCATGACTCGCTTTTATTAAGATTGTTATCAGTTTTCATCTTTTAAGATAACCAGCTGGAATTTTTATGATTGATGATGATGTTTAAACAATTTTCTGGTTGTTTTTTGAGTTAGAATGATTCTCATTATCTTAATCTGGACTTGTTCATTTGGCAGAGGTAACTGCTTCTACCAGTGTGTCGCCATTGTTGGCAGCCATTTTCATTTCTATCTTTTCCTTACAAGCTTCCTACACAAGGGTTTTTGAACCCTCAATACTCGTCGCATTTCTTTAAACGACACTATTATCTTTGCTTTCGCATATGTGCTTCTTGTTTTCATTTTCACGACTGCAAGCGTGAAAACCTAGAGTTGGAATTCATGTTGATCGCATTAAAATGATATTTTGGATTGTTATAAATCTTTTGTTTATATGGTCATAACTCTTTTACCTCCAACTCACTACTGGTCACACATTTATCAAAATTCCAAACCTCTACTCATTTTGCATTTGACCATTGTCAATATGGTTTCGATTTAGCAATGGTTATATGATATTTTGGTGTCTTTGATCAAATCGTTGATGCAATGCTTTTATTGAACACATTAATTTTGGGCTCAAATCGTTGGTGCAATATTCAACGTGTTGGTTTCTTTTAAATCATACAAATGCTATTGTTTATTCAACATTCAGATCGACTTTTGGTCATGTATGTCGTAGTTTTCAATGGTTATTCATTTGACATTTTGTTTACAATGCTTTTTGATATACACCATTGTCATTTGAATTAAACTCTTTACCAAGGCATTGTCGATTGTACAGCTGACATAATAGTTTTGCATGGTCCTAAATTACTACACCACCCTCACACGCATAAGCATTAATGTCCTGCCTTGCATTTTGGGTTGCCTTGGCTTGTTTTGGGAAAACCTGTGGGAAAATGGTTCTGTGTCTACACTGTCAAACCCCCTCACCGATTACCCTATTGACCGTGTGCTATCTGCTATGGCTCCTGTAGTGCGAATCGAACCCAACGGTGCCCAAATGTTGTTGTTATTTGATAACGCCTGAGAGGACCTAGAGAGGAATGGTTGGTTGGTTTTTATTGAGAAGTTCAAGGGTTTCAACCTCGCAGTCGCTCAACAATTTTCACTCACATTCAATGGATGCAGGGCCTAAGTTGGGGACATCCAACTCGAATTGAACGAGGAATTCCTCAGCTCAGCCACTGGTCTTCCAGCCAAAGGAACAAAATGGTTTAAGAATTCGAAAGTTGATGAAGTGCCATGGTCGCTCCTATTTACCTCAAGGAAAATCAATAGTTGTGACAAAGGTATGCCAATCACAGCTCTTAAGTTTAGGTGGCATGATTTGTTGGTCATTATTAAGAAATTCATTACATGCGAAGGTAGATATGGTTTAGTTTTCCTATACCACCTATGACTGCTTATGAGTTTCATAGATTTCCCTTTAAATGTGCCACATTTCCTCCTTCGTAGTTTATATAAAATGGCTAAATGATTCAAGAGGGGGAAGGCCGACTCCGGTCTCCTCCACCACTGTTTGATTAAAAATTTTATAATCCATCATTTGAGGTTGAGTGGCGACTGTTGGGAAGATTTCTTGTTGAAGAATGGATTTGCCACTCCTGAAATTGGTCAAGTGGAAAAAACCGTGGTCACCAAAACCCTTGTCGGGCCTTTCATGCCCCCTCCTACACTCTTACCCCCTGTTGAACCCTCGACCTACCCAAACGATAACCTACCTGACACCCTGCCTGACTCATGCCTAAAAGACAGTGCTAAGCCTGTCAAGAGGTCTGCAAAGAAAAAGGGTAAGGGTAATAGTGATGTCAATTGCAAGGGTAAGAAGGTTGCGCACTGGGTATCAAGGTGTGCTCGCAATAAACCTAAACAAAACATAGATCAGAAACTAATTTTATTAAGTGAAGATTCAGATTCTGAAATCGAGCAATTTCTGACCGATGAGTATCCATACTCACACGGCCTTTGTTCTGTCAAGCCCTATGACTACGTATCGAACCTCCTGCCATGCCTTAAAGATGACCCTAACTTCCCCGGGATCAAGCTCGACAGTGGAACTGCTCATAAATCAAGAGATTCTTCACCTGTGATTACACGGCCTGATCAACCACAGTGAAATGAATGCAACTCATGGCTCGACCGATATTATATAGATGTCCCTCTGCTGCAATCCCGAATCAAGTCCTTGGAGGACCGAGTAAATGTGTTAACCAAGAAAAATGATAGACTGCAAGCTAATGATAAAAGGCAAAAGACCACAAGCTCTGTCGTTTTAAAAAATGTAGAGGCGGCCACTACCATGGTTAATTCAAAAATAGCCTGATCGAATCGTATCCCTGAAACCAAGGTATGGTATTTCAACAATGATTTTAGAATGATTTTGTTTGCTTTGAATTAGTATAAAGGATTTGTTTGATAAATCGCATATATTTCTGTTATGATTGAATTGATATAATACGGTTATGTTTGTAAATAATAACTAGCTACATAATCGTGAGATTCTGTAGCTAGTCATAAAATTTGAATTTCTGTTGATTTTACAATTAAACACAATCTTAAATCGTGTATTTTTGTGCATCTATAGGTACACACAAATTTCATTGGGAATTGGATCGATAGTGGCATTTTTAAACATGTTTTTTTTACACAGTTTTGGATTAGGTTGTTAGTCTTAGATAGAAATAGGATTTGGGAGATTGTTCCCATATTTTTTGCAAACAGTTTTGATAATTTCCACAAGGAATGTTTTCATCTTGTGGCCTTTATATACCTATTATTTTTGTAAACAAACCATCGTTGCTTGGAGGCAGAGACTATGGATTGATGATTCAGACTAGAATGAAAGTGGATGTTTGTACGACTTTAGCTTTCAATATATCATACTTTTATTTCAAGTTTTGTTCATTTCAATTTGTAATCAAATTATTGACTACTTTAGATATCAAAATTTGTTACAGGTTGATGTGATGCGATTTAAATTGTGTCCATATTTGATGTCTCTCATTTTACATTACAACAATTATCATGTTTTAATTTAATGAATAGAAGGTTAATCTTCTTTGTTAAATGAGCAGTTATGTACAAATCTTTGCAGAGGGATTTATCTTAATGTGATTATTTGTAAAATATAAAATTGTTGTTGTTGCATCCTTTACCTGTTTTGTCGTTAGCATTCAAGAGCGTTGTTGCTTCGTGTTTACGCGAAGTATTGGAAAATCTAGTGCGGGTTTGCCTCATCAAACAGTGAATGCAGATGCCTATGTACAAGACAAGTAATTTCAGGTCAGTTAGTTATTTGCATTTTAATAGTCAATTAATATGATAATTCTCTGTAGTTTAGATAGATATATAGTACAGATTACTATTTTTATTGCTTAGTTAGATAGCAGTTGTTTCATTTCTTTTTCATAAAAGTTATAAAAATCCAAAAATACTAGCTTCGCTGTCATAAGATAATTCGCATATGATTTTACTGATTTTGATCAAAATTTGTATTCTGTAAATACTATATAGATAATAGACATTTAATCATATCAATACACATTTAATAGATAGAACTATTATATTGTTAGTTAATAAAACTGTAAATACATTCTAGATTGTATATATTTTTCAGTAGTTGTTTTTCACTTAGATTAGTTTATTTAGCTTAGTTTTTTTGTTCTTTTTTACTTTCCTATGACTTAGATCGGCCAACGGAGCCGCTAAACCCGTCGGAGTGGATTAATCCAAATGGCTTGGGTTATTTAGACAACCCCGGACTGGATCCACCCCTCCAGTTGACGAGCGTTCAATTTCGCCCGTCAACAGAGTGGTAACTGGTTTTCAATCTTCCATTCCGAACCTCTTTAACATTTCTCTGATATACTTAGTTTGAGAAATAAAAATTCCTTGGTTTCTTTGACATATCTAAAGACCGAGAAAGAAGGATATTTCTCCAAGTAATGACATTTCAAATTCATTATGCATATCCTTTACAAATTTCTTGCTTAACCTATCATCAATACTTCCAAAAATAATATCATCAATATAAACTTCAATTAATAAAATACCATCTTGAGTTACCTTGATGTAGAGGTTGTTGTCTGCACTTCCTTTTCTAAACCCTTCCTGCTATAGATATTTATCCAGTCTAGAGTACGATGCTCTAGGAACCAGTTTTTCAATGTTGACTAATTCTTCAAGTTCACCATTCAGAAAAGATGATTTCATCTCCATCTCTGTCCATATTGTTCAAGACTCTGCTACAAAATTGTCCGTAATTTTGAATCATATGTCACTGTACTATCATGAAGTACTAATGCAACTGATTAATCTATCATATTTTACTTCTACTAACTGAATGCATTGAATCTATCTACTCAAATTTTGCAAGCTACTTGAAGGATGGTTCTCTAGTCTATCTCAGCTACTGCATAGACTCCCCCTGTCTATTATTCATAGTATCTAGGAGTCTTTAAGCCATATGGCTCATAACAATTCATGCTCTGAAGTGTATTCATCATCATATTCATTAGTATATTCATCATCTCTCTAAGCTCTGACTTCTTTCTTTCTGTCTGTGGATTCATCTTTCACTACAGTTCCTGAAAGTACAATCTCTTGAACATGTTCCTTATTTACCTGTCCTTCTTTTCTTTAAGTTATTTTCTAAATATTTTTGTATCTGACATATTTCCTTTTCTCTGTAGAATTTTCCTCATCTCATTTTATTTCCAATTTTGCGATCTCTAGGACCTGGTATTTGTTCACATGTTCTTTGTGTTTTGAACAACCATTGTCAACATACCAATCATGCTTATTCTGCTTAGCTTGTAGAGAGAGTGTGCATTCTTCATTGCTATATTGATTCTTCTTTCTTATCCATGTTCTCTTCTGAGGCTCCTGTCTATGACTGTTGTTGTTTTGTTGTGGTTCTCTAGGAGGGACTATCATTCTACAATATTTGGCCATGTTTCCAAAGATATTTCACTTGTAGCATTCTACTTCAGTGCTCAACGATTCAAACATTTTGTAGCTTATTCTTTGTCTTTTACTAGGCCTTCTTGGATAACCATTTATGTTCCTGCTATTAGCTCTGCAATTTATAGCTTTATGTCCAAAATTATTCCATGCATAACATAAACCCAAAAATATAGTTTGATACCTAGGAGTTTAATATCTTCTTAAAGGAGTTACTCTTATGAATCTGTCTTCTTCCTGAGGCCTATTTGTTTCTGTCGGTCGTTGATTCTAAAATCTGAATCTTCTCAATGGAGGAGTGTCCATGTAATATTCCTTGTAGGTCTTCCTATCCCCTTTGATTGTTTCTGCATAACCTTTTCGATATGTTTCTTGGTTTTTTGCTTTGGATATTGATCCCTTTTCTGTCTGATTATATCCAAGTCTATAATTGTCATGATTAGGCCTTTGACTGTTGATAATGTCATCCAAAACTTTTAAGTTGTTCTTGCATATTTTTCTTTTGAATATCCTTTCTCAATGTGACAATATTTGCTTCCAAATTTCCAATGATCTTGTCTCTTTATTCTAACTATTCTTTGAGTGCTTCTTCAATTATTTTATATTATTCTATTTGAATCTTCAAGTCCATGATGTTCTACTCTAGTTCTTGAGTGTCTTCCTTCTTGTCTAGTTTTGCTTGTAGCTTCTTTTTTTTCCTCTTTTCTCTTCTTATAACTTCTATGGCAATCAACAATTCTTTTCGGTAGTCAACTTCTGCCTCTTCATATTCTTCTTCAGTGTCTTCTTTATCAGATTCTTCTACTGCCATGAATATAACTCTTTATGTCTCACTATCACTTACTTCATCTTCATCTGATGAGGAGATGTCTTCTTTGGTACATAAGCTTTTCTCGAAAACTTTCTTTGTGGTTCCTTTGCCTTTATATGTTTGTTTGTTATTTGAGTAATCTTCATCATTCCCCTTATTTTTCTTATGAGAACATTTGTTAGCAAAATAAACAATACTATCACAATTAAAACAAATCAATGGAAGCTTACCTTTATATCTGTCGTTGGTTCCCTTGTTCAATATCTTGAAAAAATTGGCCATTTTTTCATCATCTTCTCAGATGTCACTGTTGTTGCTATGTTCCTTTTATTTTTTCTTTCCCTTTTTCTTTGACCTTTTGGATGCTTTGAAAGCTGCTTCTTTTATATCTGGATTTTCCTGTTCAGTTCTCATTTTATATGTTGTGAAGATTCCATGTAGTTCATCCATGCTTATTGAGTCTAGATCTGCTCTCTCTTCTAGTGTTGATATCTTAGGATCAAATCTCATAGGAATTGTTGGTTCTTTGTATCCATCTAATATATATTGCCAAATTTCAAATCCCTATGCATGTATAGATGTTTTTATCCTTCTTTTCCAGAATGCATATTTATGTCCATCAAACAGTGGTACTCCATGTTTATACATGTTGTTTCTCTCCATGATTTACCTTTCAGTGGTTAAACTGATTCTTGAAGGAACCTCGCTCTGATACCAATTGTTGGATTACTGAGAGGGGGGGGTGAATCAGTAATAGAGAAATAATCCTTTTTAACCACAAAATGCAAGTGTTATATCAATGTAGCATTATCATCCAATAGTTGCAGAGTAAATACAAAATGAACAAATGAGCAATCATACACATACACACCACACCAGTGTTTTTATGTGGAAACCCAAAGCGTGAGAAAAACACAAAATGTTTTTTCTTATATGTCTTTAATAATTACATTCATTGGAAGCACCAACTTCCTTTTTTTTCCAACTGCAACTGGAAGGAGGCCCCAACCCCCTAGTTTCTCAGACTACAACCTGAAGGGAGCTCCAACTCCCCAATTCTCTGGCTACAACCAGAAGGAGGCTGCAACCCCCTAGTTTCTCAGGCTACAACCTGAGGGAAGATCCAAATCCCCAATTCTCTAGCTACAACCCCCTATGTTCTCTGGCTACAACCGAAAGATGGTTACAACCACCTGTCCTTACCCCGTCCAACCTCCCTGACATAGAAGTAGAATGATGGAACCACTGTCACACTATCACTATGAGATATATTGTTGTATGCCTATACCAAACAACCTGTAATCAACTTGTAACAACTTGTACCAATAACATGTGTTAACATGTACCATACATTAGCCTGTACCATAAACAAATGCATCAACCATGCACCAAACCTGTACAAATAACCTGTCACAATAACCTATCCAAGCAACATGTAATCAACATGTACCATAAACAAGTGCATCAACCATGCACCAATCTGTACCTCAAACTGTACCATCAACAATAGCATCAACCATGCACCAAATATGTACCAATCATGCATAAAATACACATAAACTATGACTCATCAATTTGTATCAACATCATCAACTATACATCTCATGTATTTTCCAACTCGTCAACTACTTGTCTCAACCATGTACCTCAACCAAAATCCCTCATCAATTTCATCATCCAAATCTGATTTGTAACTCTATAATAGACCTGGTGTATATGATCACATACCTTCAAAACTTCCTTTACTTTAACAACAAGAGACTAGAATTTTCATCAAACTTTACTTTAGTATCACATGACTAATTTTGGATTAGTCAACAACCCTAAATTGAAATAATTATAACTATGTACCTGTAATGAATAAAGATATGAAAATAGTATACAATTTTCTTCAGTGTCTTTTATGCAATTCCTCCAATTTTCACAACTTGGAACCTGTGAGAAAAGGAGTTATAGCAAAAATGGCATACCTTGTTGAATTATGGCTTATTCTAGAGAGAGAACCTGTAGAGCGTGTCCTGCACCAAATATTTGTTTTATGGATCTGAAAATTGTACACAGAATACAATAGATTGTACTCTAACCAATACATTTGGTATTACTGAATTTGGATATGTTATGAATAAGTTATGATGTTTTTACCTGAAACACTTGTTTTAGACTAGTTTCAGGACTAGCCAGAAATCCTATTTTCCACGGAGTGTAACTCCGAAAATAAAACAACCCACATGTTGAAATTGTTATCACAGATACTTGGAAATGTTTCCTCTACGCCCTCCCAATTTCATGGTATGAATCATTCTATAAATACTTTTATTGCGAAAATGGTGAGATGGCCTGTAAATAACATACCTTAGAAAGAATCATCAAAAGAATTTATCCTCCCTTGAAGTCCAGCCTTGTTTACTTCACCTTCCCTCTGAAATTAGGCTTAGATATATTTTGGTTACCTCAGTCACTTGTAGATATTCAATATGCTCAATTGTGATTAAAATGAGAGAGCCTTGCCTCTTATTTATACTTTCATGTAGCTTCCTTAAGGGGTTACCTTTTAACCATCTTAACCCACTTTCCTTATTTTAGGGTTAACCCAATTCTAACCAATTGTATACTTAGTAATTTCTCCATTAAATTTATTATTTAAATAATTTCTTTTTTATCCACTTTGACTTATAGTACACTCATCACTTCACTTTATTATTTACCTTCTAAAATCTCTTAAATCACTTTCCTTATTTTAGGGCTAACCCACTTCTAACCACTTGTCCATTTAGTAATTTATCCATTAAATTTATTATTTAAATAATTTATTTTGTATCCACTTTGACTTATAGTACACTCATCACCTCACTTTATTATTTAAATAATATATTCTTTGCAACCACTTTGACTACTTTGACCTTTTGGGGCTTCTAGATGACTCATGAGGGTTATCCAACTTCACATGACCATAACTCTCTAACTATGAGGAGTTATGTGACATTCCACATACCACCGGAAATGGCATGACATGTACTATCAATCTAGAATAGTCTTACATTCAAATATATTAAAACTCATACCATTATACATAAAAAAAAATTGGGTCCATTACCCAAACCTTTGTGCTACTGAAATTCGCTAACGGACTTTCTTCAAGGGTTGACATCAATGACAACCAACCCAAATAATCAACAAACCCAATGTGGGAGAAAACCACATAATTCTTTTCTTATATGTATTTAAGAGTTAAATTCAAGGAAGCACCAACTTCCAATTATCCAGCTGCAACTCGAAGGAGGTTCAGACCCCCTATTTTCAGGCTACAACCTGAGGGAAGCTACAACTCCCCAATTATATGGCTACAAATAAAAGGAGGCTACAACCCCCTATGTTCTCCAGATACAACCATAAGGTGGCTACAACCACCTATCCTCACTCTATCATGTCGGCCTGAAATATACGTAAAATCATGAAACCACTATCACATTGTCACTGTGAGATATACCACTATAAACATGTACCAATCTATGCCAATAACCTGTAACCAACCTATTCCACTTTCCTGTAACCAACCTATACTAGTACCCTTTTTTCACCAACAAAAACCAACATGTATGCGGCCTATCTTTACTGCACCTTACATATGTACATGCCCTATCTATACTGCAACCCATGTATGTATGCGGCCTTTCTATACTGCAGCCTGGGTACACCTTCTAAGAGCTAGGATTCTCACTTTTTTGAAACTCAGACCCTTTCCTGCCTCTAGCACATCAACTTGCAACCCGTACCTATCAACATGTACTATCAACCATGTACATCAATCACCCACACAACCTGTACCATTACAAGTGCATCAACTATGCACATCACAATACCTCATAACCATCACCAAGACCAAGATGTAATTTTACTAATATATAAAGATAT